>VXAL01019427.1:11827-32462 GCA_013399475.1 Chauna torquata | reverse complement strand
GTTGTTTGTTTCTTTGTTGTTACTGTTTTGTTTTTGTTTTAAACTTTCAGATACTGAACAAACAAGACAAAAAAAAAAAGAAAAGTTTGAGAGAGGCAGGAAGTACAAAGCCGAGCCCGCAATGACCAAGGGGAGAACATCGAGTTCTGTTGCTTGACGAACCTAGTACTGGCTCACGTGGGCAGCAGGAAGCAGAGCTGCATTGCCAGTATTTCAGGATACTGACTCAAAACTCCAGAAGACAACGTTCAGCCAGCCTTCTTGAAACATCCTTGTGGGTTCTGTTTTTCCTTGACAATATGAGTTTCCATTGGTCAAATTCATTTTTTTTTTCCTTCTTTTCTTCAGATTTTTCAATTTTTTGTTTAGAGTCTGGAAGTGTTTTTTGGAAATTAGCCATGTCATTATTATTTTAATGGAAATATGCTAATTAATACTAGTTAAGACATCCTCTCAAAGAGTATAAATAAATAACAGTTACTGCATGATTTTTCTTCCCCCTTTTACAAATCCTCTTTGTGGGCTTTGGTGAGAGTGGTAGTTATACCTCTGGATACTTTATATCCACATTTACACAGTGGATTAATATTAATTTGAACACTTGTTTCATACACATGCTACACATCTGCAGTTAACGGTTTTCAGACAACAGGTGAAAACAAGGAATCACCAGACTGAAAATGCCTTTCATGACAGCATTATTTGAAAAGCAACAGCTAGCAATTGCCTCCTACAAGTGATTCTGCCTCACTGGGCGCACACAATGTACCTGTATAAAATGCTATGGAACATCTGCACAATTACATCGCAGGTATTGTAGCTTTTGCAGCATGGATAAAACACACTTTTCATCAACAGGTTGGGTAGTACAAGTATCCAATGCTAAGCAAAGTATGCTCAAGATGCTATCACCTTAACACCACAAGGACAAAGCTCCTTTGGAAATACCAGCAAGTAGATAAGCAACATTTAGTAACAGATGTAAACACTAATGTGTTCTAACACCATTTCACACTTGCACAGTATTTACTTTAGATGTTTGTCTCTAACTTTCCCTTTAACCAATATGAATTTTAGCACTGGCTTCACTGGAAACAGGAATAAGTCATTCACAAAGAAAGGCCCAAAACCACGTTTGCATGATGCCAAAGGAAAACTGAAATGAGGAGGATAAGAGAAGAGCACGTAAGAGTCAGCTGCAAAGGACATATGCAGCAGCTAACAGCAGCTATTGCTGTAATCCTATATTGTTTTACTTGAGAAAAAGATCACTTCCCTACTATACTTGGCATATCTAAAAAAATTACAATGGTGTGCTCAAGTCACAGCAGAGTTAAAGAAAACAAACCCAGCACATACACGCTCTGTCATCGCTTCACTTCATCATCGACTAGAACACAAGAAAATCAATAAGAATCCTATAAGAACACATCCACCATAATAAAATATGTGGCTTACATATATCAAATCCTAACAAGTGTGCTTGCATGCTCAGTGGAGAAAATCACTTCATAAAACAATCCCAGGAGAGAACTAAGAACAAAAAAAGGTGTCTAAGGAAGGGACAAAACTGACTGATGTATCCAAAATATAAAAAGACAACATGAACAACTCTCTATTAATATACTGGACTTGACAGGCCAATGTTTTTATCCATTATTCTAAAGCTTAGTTAACTTCACACTTCCAAAGAGCCGTATGCATTTTTGTCTATGCTGGAATCAGTGAACTGAAGTGACCAGTGCCTATTTCTGTCCCTCTAATTCATCGGATTTCTTACAGAAACAACCAACATTAAACAGAAAAGACTACCCTTTTGGGCCTCAATCACATCTCCTCTGTAAGGTGAATTCACTGCATCACGGTTCCTGCTTCAGGAATTGCCTTGGGAAATGCAGCTCCATGGAGTTGGAAAATTTGAATAAAACCTCAGCCTAGCTTTAAAGCCCTGCTAGTCTCCAATCATTCCCATAATACATGAGAAGAAGTTAAGTTCTCTCATACAATCCAGCAGAAAAAAAAAAAAAAAAGAGTAAAACCTAAACTTTGCCACAACAGTTTTCAGTCATTCTGATTTGCCACACTAACAATAATCTGCTCGTTGCCCTGCACATTGTGAATTTCAATGTACCTGGTGAAGGATTTCTCTGTTACTTGAAGATTTTTGACAGTTAAAGTCATGTAAAAAAAAAGTCAAAAAGTCATAAAACATGTTAAAGTCTAGTATTCTAGCTCAGGATCTCTCTCAAGTGGTTATATCTACAACATTCTCCAGATCAGGTTCTACAAACCTCCAGCAAGTAAATGAAAATATTAAAAAGAACCACATCAATTTTCAAATCACATTACCCTAGGAAAGTTAAGAATCTGTTCCTGTAATTAGTAAGGCTATTAACCCAGAGAGAGTAGGTAAGACATAACTTGTTTGCAATTTTAAAGTTTGTTGTGTTGTCTTCTATTTAGTTCACCTGTTTGGCACGTTTTGCAACTGTTTGTGTAGCCAACAACACCATCTTTTTCAGCAGAGCATATCCTTTCCTAGACATAAGACAGACACAAGCAAAAAATGCTACCAGCAGAACTGAGAAGACATTTCAGCAAGAAAGAGATAATGAAGAAAAACAAAGAAAGAATAGACCTGAGCATAGTCTTGATATTATGGTTTACAGACCCTTCTAAAACACCTACCATAAAAGAGAGACAAAAAAAATCTAAGTTTAAAAAAAAAAAAACAGTTCTACCATTAAACTGCTCTTTATATCTTGTTGTTTTCCTAATCAGTTAAAACACAAATTCAAAGTGAGAGTGCCCCTTCAATGTTCACCTATTCCAATTTCCTTGATTCTGGCTACTGCCTATTACTCAGATTGCTTTTACAACATCCTTTTATTGAGCTTTCTTTTCACTGCCATCCCATAAGGCCAGAGACACTTCTCAAATCAATTCTCAGTGCACCTGAATCAATTTCTGAAGCTCACTGTGTCAAGGGAGCAACATTTTTATTATTTATTTATTAAGACCAGAGCTGGTCATATGTGTCTTTAACGCATTGCATTAAATTTCTTCTGTAATTCAGTGTCAGGCTTTAAACCTTGCACAGCAATAGCTGTAACACATGCTTGTAAAAACAGGGAGCAGGGTATGAACTTGCATTACAGGTACTACAGCAGCATGCATTTGACACAACGCTCCCCTTCTGTTGTTAAAACAACAACGGGTAGTCCTAATTTCTCAGCTAGATCTTGACATTTGGGCATAACTCCTAAGAAAGCACAAGTCTAGGTATTAGTTTTACATCACAGAAATAGGACCTAAACTCTTAACAATGGTATTTCAAGATAAGAACAAAACCAAGGAATATCTTGGGTTCTGGGTAAGATTTTAAGTCAGATTCTAGAGGAATAGCTAGTGTATCCAGGAAGATGAGCCTCTTTCTCTCGCCTAAAAAGGGGGAACGATATATAAATTTATTAACAAAAGAACCTTAGGGAAACTCACTAAGTGCTGCATCTCCGCGAGGATCTCCTAGAATCTGTACTGGCCATATTCACATCTTACTCAGGAACTCTGCCCACAAAGGAGCAAGCTGACACAGGCTTAGTCCTACCCTCCCAATTCTGATCCCCCTAACAGGGACAACAAATGATGATCATGTTGTTTCCTCTCCAAAGATGGTAATTTCTGGTTCTTTGTGGACAGTCCTAAATATACTATTAGTCATTCTCTACTTTTCCTCAACAGAAGTCATATTTTTTGCCATATTTACTACAACAGTCTGAACAGATTAGAAGATGCATCATTTACCTCCTTCCTAGAGCACTTAACTGTAAAACCCAGCATTCCTTCCCCACTTATTACCACCACTGGAGTGTCATTCCTCCTTTCAGTTAAGAAAGAAGACACTCAACTCTAAACAGAAACTTTAAATACACAGCAGCTTTGAAGCAGCTTTTTAAATCCCCAGATTTAGCCCTTTTAAATGAGGGCTACTCAGCAATAATTTCATATGGGCAAACCAACACCTTTTTATAATATGACATGGTATTTACAAAATAAGTTGAGGGCTTGTAAACACAGCAAATGACTCCTGGTTTGTGCTCACATTTTGGATACTATTCTTCAGTTACATGCCTCAAAACAGTATTTACTCGAGAACATTTGGGAACAGAAGAGAAGACGACTTTGGGAAAGTAGAGAAAACAAGGTGTCACATTTACCTATTCCTATTATTCGCAGTTCAGTTTACTGCAAGAACAGTAGTTCTTCATCTTCAAGAGCTCCAAATTCTCTTTTCCCATTAGCAAAGAAATTAACAGTTACCAAACTATAAGCTTTCTTTCAGCTTTTTATTTAGGTAAATGCTTTTAATTATATAGCTGTTTTTTCTGAGTGTACATTTTGTTATACAAATATGTACACATCTACTTAAGTTCTTATCTATACAAAAGAGAAACAGGGAAAGAGGCACATGGATAAAGCCTTCTTATTTCCTTTTACGCCGTTCTAGCACCAGGCTCAAATGCAAAGGAAACCAAGCTTCTTAAAAAAAATGGCTGGGATGAACATCAGTGTAACATCTGTGTCTGCACAACAGAGATGACCCAGAAAAGAACCGTGACCAGAAAGGAGCCAGTTGAGCCACTCCTCAACCCAGAAAAGCTTTTGCCTATTATAGGAGTTGCCAGTGACATCCACGGTCACTTTTTGTGGGGTTTTCCCCTCCTCTTTTAAAAGGAGCTTTTAATGGCAGGTCAGTCTGACTAAGGGTTTCTGCTTTGGAATAAGATCAAGAGGATGCCTTCCCTGTTTCGTCTCGTTCAATAGCACAGCTGGAGTCACATCATGATGGTTTGTAATCCCATCACGGCACAGTACTGAAACAGATAAAGAGAACGCAGAGACAAGCGCAAACTTTGCAGATAAAAATTTGGTGTTGTATGAAATGCATCTTAAAACACATCTTTGAATTAGTTTTGAACTAATGCCTCATTTTAATGGTAAGGGAGAATATATTGATGTACCTCAAACACAGGAAAGCATAAAAGCCCACTTCTAGTCAAATCTAAGCATGCATCGCTGCATCTCCGCTGTTGGGCACACTAATTCCTAACCTTCACATTTCCATGAAGAGGTATCATTAAAACAGTCTCCACTTCCCACTTCAAAAATGTCTCAGTTTGCAAGCAGCCAGAGAGGCTATTATTTTATAATTTAAGTGTCCTGAGTTTTTGTAACAATGTTTATTTTAGTACTTTTTACACAAATATAAGATTATTACCTCTTGCTAAGCACGCTTCATTCTGCTCTCAGCAGACTAAGTCCCTTGAAGTAGCCTTACACGCACAGGAGAACTTGTGATTCTCTCCATACAGGACAGTAATTACATTAGTTTGTCATACACCTTCCTAATACCCTAAAAGTTTGTTTTCTAAGCTGCAGTGAGGAAATCAGTCACTGCAGAGTAAAAGGACACCTTCTTCCTTTTAAGAAGGCTTACACCACCACCAGTCATTGCCTACAGCTGTCTCCTCCCCCTGTGCTGGCAACCTCCACACCCAAGCAGGGTGAGAGGCTATCTGCTGTGAAAAGGCAGAGACCAAGGGTAACACTGGAGCTGAGGGAGTTTGGCAGCCCATGCAGGCAGGGAGAGAAATTAAGAGGATGCTTTTGGCCAGAAGTGACACAAATTCAGCAAAGAACAAAAACATCTGTTCTTTCCCTTTCATTTTCCAAGCCGCTATTCAGCAAAACAGGCAGCCACGTTAGAATCTTATTAGTTAGCAACACCAGTCTTTGAACAAATCCTATGACAAACTCAAGTTAACTTGAAAGATTTTCCTTCCAGTAAGTTTCACCTTCCACCGCCTAGCCCTCACGTCTTTTATTTTTAAACACACAAAGAAGTGATGATGCATAAAGGAGTATGTCCAAAGCACTTGCAGTGCTGTTGGCTCGTCTTTCTGCTGGTCTGTGCCACAATACCACAAATGCAAGGGGACACAGCAGGCAAAACAGTGGCTAAGAAGGTGACTTCAAGAAGGAAAGTCCTATATTTCTCACTCTGGGCATGCAGCACTAATTCCATTTCATATATGCTAGCTGGTTTCACTGCAAAACTCCTAACCTGCCTCCACATCCACTTCCCAGAGTTTTCCCATACTGTTTCAATACTTATAAATGCACCAGGATTTTAACTCATGCCTTCACTCAAACATTTCTGTAGTCACTAAGGTGTCGGGCAGTGTCAACATATAGTTGACACATAGCACTGCAGTTCTATTAACCTAGAAGAACAGGAGAGTCAAAGCTGGAGAATATTACAGCACTCTAGTTCTTAGAAAAAAACTACAATTCAAGATGCCTCACAGAATGAAATCCTGTGGCTTTTATCATAGTTCAATATTCATTATGCACAAAATCTTGAAGAATTTGTGCTTAAATACCACACACCACAAACATCCCAGAAGCAGAGCAAGGAAGATATGCAAAGGTAGCAGCTTCCCCCCCCCCTTACAATTACAACACCCAATTACAATTAAAATAAGCAACCACAGCACGGACAGAGATTTTTTAGTACGTAAAAAAAAAGTACAGAGGTGAAAATATGCAATCCCAATCAACAGCTACAGCAGATCTACAGGATTATTTATGAATATTGTAGTAAGCAAACATTATTCAAAGCAACATGGATGTAAGAGAATTTCACTGAAGGCCAGCCCTGAGGTGCATTTCTTGCTATGGTCTTAAAAGCGCACAGAAATCCATTAAACTTAATGGGGCTCTGGACATAAAAGCAAGCATCTTTCCATAACCAAAGGGGACCGTGTAATTCAGGAATAATTTTGGGAGAAGTTGCATAAAACAAAGTATGTTAGGGAGACTGAAAATACACAACACAAAACAACTTTAATTTATACAAGTGTCTTACACCTACAGTTCCATAAATATGTTTTACAAAAAGTTAGTTAATTCCCCTGTCTCGAGCAGCTTATGTTCCAGGTTCAATACTTCTACTATGTCTTAGAAATATTAAATTTACCACAGGTCTTTTAAGAAGTAAAGAAGCCGTAGAAAGCAAGATTACAGAACAGAACTCTGCTGTATAGCAATGACTCAAAATACAATACCACTCTAATCTAATGCTTCTTGGCATAGCTGAAGGCACTTATACTCCACTATAAATAAGAACCAGTTAGTACTTCACCAACTGTCTAAAAGCTCTTTAAAAATTCAATGTTGCATATGCAATAGTCATTTTGAATGCCACCCACAACAGAAATGTTATTGTATATGAAACAGTACATGACAACTATTTAATAACATATGCCATTATGCAATTTGTTCATTTTAATTTAAGGACAAGATACAGAGAGTCCCTCTGACAGAAATTCTTGTCAGAACTACAAAATCAAAACTAATTTTTTGATCCAAAATCCTCTGAAGGCTTCTCCCTATTGACACCATAAATCATGGGGTTTTCAAGGTGAAACAATGCACCAATAACTGACAAATGGGAACTAATTTAGAAGAAAAGGAGGAGGGAAAAGCAGACATCTATTGAGGAGATAATCTGAAACTCAGATACTCGGCTAAGGGAGCAATTTACGTGCCACATTGCTAAATATACGGGGGACAGCCAGCCACAAACCAGACACAGGTCTCCAACCTTACTACTAGCATTAGCAATAACATTATTTATTCTTGTAGTTCCTGCAGGTTAACTAAACAAAGGTTCTTCTAGGGCTAGGCACTCTGCAAGCACACAACTGCAGCTAGGATCTGTCTCAAAGCCTAACAGGAGAAGACAGCAAGCAAGACAGAGCAAACAAAGGCTGAGCACGCACAGAATGAGTGCTGCAAAGGCTGGTCTGAGGAGGAGATTGAGGAGCACGCGTGTGCGCACGCACATGTGCACGTGCGCTTTGAATGACACCTAACCACAAAGCTAAGGGAAGGGAGGAGCTTGGAATAGAGTGGCACAACGTGAAGAGGGTGAAAGTGGGCAGGATTGAGGAAAAGCTGAAGAAGAGAAATGGAGAGAAGTTTGGAGCGCACTGCCCATGAGCACAGGGCAGCAAACGCCTCAGCCAGCAGCGCGGGCTGCTCTCTGCACGGCCTCCAGCCTTTGGTGTGCCGCTTTTGCAGCTGTTAGTACCAGCTGGTGTGTCTGTCTGGTCGCTCCCTGAAGTTGTTTCCTCAGGCCACACAGCCAGGTTGGTAGGGAAGGAGGCACAACCACTGTCCTAGTACTACCCACGTGGCTGGTGTCCTGGGGCTGCACATCCCACAGAGGGAAGAAGCTGGCGCACAGTCCAGTCAAGTCTGTGTCTGCCTCTGCCAGGAGTCTTTCATCTGGTTCCAGTCACTCTAGTCCCGAAAGAGATACTGGCACAACTTGAAGGTTATCAGACAGAAATGATATCTGCCTGGATGGATATTCTGTGGATATTTAAAACTAAACAACAACAACAAAACACCTAGATAGGCAGAGCTTGCCTAATAGAGAGAACGATAAAAAAAATAAAAATATAGGAAAAGCATACGCACCAAAACCAGAAAGGAATTACTTACTGAGCTAAATGCAATTATGAATGACAGTTAAGGGAAAAAATTAAAAATGTGACAACACAGACAAGAACATCTAGGAAAGAAAAAGGAACTGTGTTAACAGTCTCCACAGTAAGAGAGCAAAGTTCCAGTATTCGAAGTTCTTAAAATCAAGCGTAGGCCAAAAACCTATATTTAAATAACCAAAAATGTCTCAAAAAATCTACAATACATAACAATCCTCCAATGACAGAGTGCTGCCTGATGACCTAAGGTAGCTTCTCTAACACCTGTTTGCTGATTGCAATTTGATTGAAAATAAGAGCATTGCAGAGTATACAAATGAAACTGAACACTGGTATTCTTAGGTTAATCTCTCTTCCCTCTTACAAATAATGCTATTGCATAATAGCCTCAGAACTTCAAACATACAGTACTTTTACATACAGTAAACTGGAGAACTCAAATGAAAATATACTTACACGCCCTATTTCAAAATTTAGGAATGTAACTCTAGAAGAGGGAAAATGATACTACTACTATATTACTTCAAAGTTCATAATTTGATATTTCCCACATAACAAACATAGCGAAAGTTTGTAACGTTCTTTTAAATGGTGCAGATTTACAAAAACAATTCATGGCATATATCCTGTAATTTACTTCAATGTTATTATGTATTTATTTTATAGCACAGCTGATTAAATACGTGGATGATTAAAAAAGAGAAAATTAAATCAAGCGCAACAGTATAAAGGGAAATGCTAGGGAAATTTTTTCCTAATGTAATAAGATCATACCATTAACGCTCCACTGCCTGCCTTACAAGTCATTTTCTTGCTTTATGGGATATTGTCCTTCATTCATACACAGACTCCACTATGCATTATAGATAATGTATATAGGAGACTAAACGGAAGAAACTGAACGAAGCATTTCATAAAAGATAATGGAACGGATATATGATTTAAGGGAGACTCAGCATGGATGACGAAATCTGCTTACCAGGCCCTCTGCATAGACAGCTGGAATTCTGTGAAGTTTACACACTGTTATCTAGAGAACGGGGGTAAAAAGAGGAATTTAGAGGAACAAGGTTATTTGTTCACTTTAGTAAGCCTGTGTAATAAACCATTACTCTCATTCCACACACCCATAATTTTCAAAGACTTACCTTCACCAGACTCTGGGCTCTCTTTTGAAGTTATACTGCCAGTACGAATGATGTGGTTGATGCCATTACTATATACTTGTGTGGAGGCACAGACCAGGAATTGAGAACGGCAGTGTAGAATTTAACAAATATATTTACACGGTGGTAAAGTCATTTTATCATTCCCAAATCCACAATCCTGTTAAAGTTCTCTCTACTGTCAGCCAAACATAACTAGAAATCCAAGTTCTACCAAGTCATAAATGAAAAAACCTTCTCTCTGGACTATTCAGCTTTTCTCATCATGGGAAAGGTTTGATCCAAATCAAACCACTTTTGATCTCCAGTCCCTTCACTAGTTTAAATAAGAACTGGACCAGGCTTCTGGAATTTAGCCCAATCTCATAGGCTTAGCTAAGACAAGAATCACTAAGATTTGAAGACTGAACCTGCATTTATGCTTGAGTTATTAATCAATGGATGTTTTCCTGGCAACTCAGGCTCTTGGACTGGGTCTCTCTTCCATCACATACTCATTTATTTCCACCATCATTCCCAGTCTGTGAATTACAGAGGTCTGCAGTCCTGAAACAAACTGTGGGCATGAACGGAATCCACATCTGAAGATGACAATCCTAAAGCTCTTACCTGTTTTACTTAACCAGAACAACTTCACCAGCACACATCACAAGACACAGGTATTCCCACTTTTCACGCTTCTCTCAGTAACGTTCCGTTCCACAAACTTTCAAAGCAGTGGCAAAACGTGGTGGATTGCTTGGAAACTACATTTAGCGTATTGTTAACAGGGCTTCACAACTTACAAGAGTGTTTCTTAAACACCGACTGCCAGGATCTCTATTTTTAATCACCGTTTTATGACCTTCATAGTCAGTCTGACACACATGCCAAGCAGCACATTACCTTATTACATCATCCAGTGTTCAAGCCATGGGCATATCCTGTACATCAAACTTGTTCTTGTATTCACTGAGGAGTTTCGCTACTTCCAGCACTAGTATACAAGCCTCATTAATCACTAGTAGCATCATATAGAGTTCTTTTCATAAATGTTGCCTAATACACATAAGTTTAAGAAAATCACTAATATCTGCAGTCCCTCTCTTCTTCTCCATACTCAGGTTTTCAGTGGCAATGAACACAGTAAACCCCAATAGTCTGTAATAAAAATAAATAAATAAAAATTAAAAAGATAGGTATATGTTATTAGGTACTGAACCTCTCAAACCCCTTGTAACTGTAAAATCTTGTGATAAACGAGGAATTCAAAAAGGACAACAAAGTTTATAGCTCATATAAGAAAGCTCCAGAACAAATACTCCTTTACTTTAAAAAAAAACAAAAAAACAAAAAAACAAACCACCACCTCCATGGGTTTCTTGACTGTCAGTGTGGACTCAGCTGATCACTAGTGGCATGCTGGCACAGAGGACTCTCAGGGAGCTACACGGAACTCACATATATAATAACAAGGAACACTCAAACACCAAAAAACTCACAAAAAATGAAGCCAGCTTCAAATTATACACATCACCATTTATAAGCGCTGACCCAAACACAGGAGAAGAGAGACACAGATGCAAAACACAGGTGTATACATATAAGCAAAAGTTAAGGAGGGATACACAGAACAAACAAAAAGCCTTGAAAAACACAATTGTAATACCATACACTGATAAATATTCCTTTTGGAATAACCAGATGCTGTATTTAACAAAAAGAAGTCTTTTGAAAACAAATTGCCTTAGAATTACATGCACTGTAATTTTGAGTGCTCCATATATTCTCTTAGTCTTGGGTCAGAAATCCTGAGCAGAGGTACTTAAAGGAGACAGGAGGCAATTGGTAAGACCTTTTTCATTTTCAAGCATGCATGCGTGACTTCCCTTCTTAGAACGCCGTACCCCTTGCAGCGGCAACAAACCAACCATTCGAAGTAGGTTAACTAAATCCCTAGGGATTATTTTGCTTTCAATCTCATTTGGAATTGTTTCAAAAAAGAAAAAATCTTAAGTATTGCTCCAATTAGAATTATAGGCAATGGTAACCAAAACAGGTGCAGATACTTTCCTTAACTAAAACCTTCATCTCCCGAATTTGGGATCCAATTTACCTCACAGTGCAAGGATACAATCTTCAAAAGCACTTACATCACATATTTCAGCCCTCTACACAGTGCCTCCTTTCAATACCTGAGCCTTTCGCCTTTCAGAAGGCTCTTAAGCATGGTTTTAAAATGGTTTTGTCACTGACCCACTCAGGAGCAGTCTCCCAACACTTGTGTATGCCCCAAACCCGCACTGGAGCTTTATTTTAAAGAGTCAGATAATGGCCTGTAAATGTTAAGCCTAGAGGAAAGTCACAGTGTTGCATATCCAGGCTTCAACAACTTACTAACTGAAGACAATTTTGACACCACCACCACCACCCCCCCAAATAGTACAAAGTTACTTGTATTTCCTCTCAGAGCAAGGTGTTCAAATTATGGGACTGGGGGAAATAAGGAAGATCAGTTAGCATGACCAGATGCCTTTCAGGTTTTCCTACATGACTCTGCATTTCCGAGCTGAGAAGCAATGTCATTCTGACCTGCACACTGAGTTGGAGGTAAAGCAACAGTTACAGTGTGGAACAGGCAAACCAACAGCAGAACCTAAAAGCCAAAATGCAACTCAGCTTGTGTCAGGAGAATTGCATAAACAGCACTTTCTGTTACCATATGAAAGGCGACTTGATAAACAAAAACATCACAGGCAAAAAGATGCAGATTAGGAGTCTCCCCTGCCACCACTTAAAATCAAACCAACAGCAAGTATTGTTTTAATCATATTATTGCTGCAACATTTTAGAAGCAAGCAGGACTTTGAAAAATAAAGAGATTGCGTCAAGTAACCCTAGGGACACGTGGATCTTTTCTCATTTAAGGATGACAGATTTGGGGGCAAATTAATTGTTCAGCTGTCTGGACTCAAATGCAGAAAAAGTTTACTGAAATCGAGTCATTTGGAATAAGTCTGCACAATTTGTGGCTCCTCAGAAATAATCAACACACACACAACCACCTATAGCATGGACTGAGTCTGCAGGAACAGAGTGGAAAGAGATTGCCTCCGCGCACGCACGCACACGCACACACCCTTCCACTCCATCCCCTCTCTCCACTACAAGGCAAAGAGAAGCCACTCTGAGTTTGGTGTGAAATCTCAAATTCATGGTATTACCCTACCACGTAAGGTGTTACTTAATAACAAAGAGAAAAAAAGACCTGATCCTGGACATAAAAAAATTCCATCAATCTGACTGTGCATTTCTGATGCTATGTCAGAGCTCTGAACAGGCCAACTTCTGTCACAACAAAAGGAAATCATGCCCTACAAATCTGCATCTCTCAGGAAACTGCTCCCTTGTTGAACAGCCTTCATGCAGTGCTAGAACACAGTGCTAGCAAGAATGATCTTATTTCAGAAGAAAGATCACTTATCTAACATGGCCACACAGGCTACCAAAAATAAAAGCCACAAGCAAATCCAGGACCAAATCTCTGCTTCCTCACCAGCTGACCCATAACTGATCGCTTACATCCCCACGTCCGCACGGACTTCTCATCTTGTTTTGTTCTCTTCACATTTACCTTTTCTCAGGCAATTTCTTCCTCAACGGTTCTCTCTCAGTGAAAAGCAAACTAAAATATCCTATTAATGCAGCACTAATAATTCTAAAAATCTGGTTAAAACCTCTCCATACTTTATTAAAGAAACTGTTTACCAAGCCTTTCAAAGACTGAACAACTCAGAGCGTTAAGCAACCTGCAAAAGGTGTGACTTAAAATTTATTCACTAACACAGGAGGCAAATATGACAACATCAGATTGGCAAGCCTTTGTCTTTGCATATTCTGAGATTTCTGATACAAGTAACTTCTTAGTTTTTCCATTGCCAGGCACTAAAAGCTTAGATCGGACATATTTTATACAAGCTATCTCACCTTACTATAAATAAATAAAAAACCAAGCAAACTGCTACTCCAACATGGCTGAGGTAAAACCAGAAATTTTCTGTGCTTATTGAGGAACACGTGGTGGAAGAGCAAAGAGAACCACTTCAGCACATCATTAAAAATACAGCAAGACACCAAAAAAATTTAGAACACTCCCAACAGGCTGCAACAAAGTTGCAACACGTGCCCCCTCACACCATCCCCTGCTATCTCAATTCAAAATAGCTACAGCTCAACCAAGAATAGAAACTCTCATAGTTCCTTATCACATGATACTTACTTGCTACAGCTCCCTCCATCAGCCACGATAAACCCACAAATCCAATTCAAAACTATTTTGCATAGAGACCGTCCTCTCGTCTTAATAGCACTTCCTAATTACCAACTTGCAGTTAGCATTGCCGCGTATTTCTGCGGCTCACACAGACCTGCAGTCCGCTCCCAGGTCATGCCTTCTGCCCTCCCTCCTTCTGATAGGGCTGGTGGGTTCTTACTCAAGATCTGAAAATATTCCAATCTGGTATCCTACCTTAACTCATTTTAAAGAAAAGCAGCATGCTGCAACAACTGACCTGCTGGCCAGTAATGCTACAGTACCGTTCCTTTCTTAAGGAGAAAGGAAAAACATTTTAAATAAATAGATACAGACTACAGTTGTGGTGGTGACATATAGCACAGAGGGATAAAAGAATTTTAGGAAGTTTAAAATATCCCCCAAATTACATATAGCAACAATTATCTGAAATAATACAGCAGAACAGCAACAGTTATCTGAAATAATACAGTAGAATATTATTCATGCCTAAATACCATAAATACTTTCCCGTTTCCTGCTATTCAGATAAACAGCTCTGGGAACACTTTCCAAAACAATGCTTTTTAATGCTGTATTTGGTTTTGGTAATCAGGATTAAAAAATAGGGATATTTTGAGAATAGTGAAATACAACTTCTGTGGGGATTTGCAGCCATTGTTCCAAACATAGCTCTTACAGAATTCAGTATTGACTGAGCCACATTTCAAAAATACCACCAAATCTCATTATTGCCAGTAATTCATTTCTACTGGTAAGACATCAAAAACAAAAAAAAGCACCATCTCTACAGCATGTATTACAGACTTCAGGGTCTCAATGGCTTTTCACAGTTACCTATAACTGCTTTAAGCAACCTTTTATGCAAAGGGCTGCATCTCTTGAATCCTTCTCTAAGGAAAATTAAAGTTTTTCCTCCATTCCTCCTCCATTTTCTTAAAAAAAAATTTAAAAAGCTAAAATAATCCCCCCTGCAGTCTCCTAAACGTGACAGTGTAGATTATATTACACAGCCCAAGTCTGCTCCCCAGGGAATTGTTTTAGTAATAAAGACACACTACATAGAATATCTGACTGCACTAGATTTAGTCTTGATAGCAACGTTTGAATAAATAAGAATATAAACTTGGACAAAATAGCAAACACAGCCAAACCCTTCAGAGCAGTACTTGGTCACAGAAAAGTTAGCTTTATTTGTGTGAAATGCAATTACCAGAAACTCACATGAAACCAGTTGTACTAGATAAATGCATCAGATTTCAATTTAGTCACTAAAGTCTGCATGTGTGGTTGACATCAAAATCTTACTTAGCATATGAATAGGAAGACCACAGCCAGGGCTCCAGTATTCACATTTCACTGACGGAGATGTAGAGACCAGAACAGCAGACAGATTACAGCAGAGGCTGTATCCCCCTCATCTGCTACAGTTACTCTGTGTGATGTGGGTCAGATTAGACTGTAATTATATCTGCAAGTAAATTGATGCAACAGGGATAGATCGCTAGACTGAAGCAGTTCGTGCCACACTGATTCAGGCGTTTTGTTTCACTATAGATTAGCCAGTGCCCAGAAACAACCATCACCACCACAGGAGTGGCTTGCAGCTCTCTGCAGAATCAGCCACTGGTTCAAACCCTCCAGGAGCCCATTAACAGTTGCAAAATGCTCTTAGTAACATCTCCTTTATACCTAAATATTTTAAGATTTCTGAAGGAAAAGCAGTAATCAGTCCTATAGTCACACCTATACGGTTACACTTGATATTCTTCTAGCTTCTAATAATAAGAAGCAGTGGGTAGGAACAAATGTGGACATTTATAGTAAGATCACAACTTCTTAAACATGCACACCCTCGAGAAAAAAACTGCATGTATGCACATGTGTTTGGATCACTTATGTACAAGAATTGCACCAAAAGGTCAGTTGGCTCTCTGCTTCAGAGAAAACCTTCAGTACAGAAAGTCTTTAGCAACCTGTGCACACACAGACCCACACAAATCACTCCCAAACAAAATTTCCATGCCAGGCAAGGCTTATGGTTCCAGAGCCTGATCTTATAATTGGGGCCTTCAGTAAACTAAAAGGAGAGATACCCAATTTCACAGACCGGTCATGGTGAAATGGGAGAAATTTCACAGTTTTAGTCTGAAAACAAGGAGAAAAAGGGAGACGGGTTTGGTAAGTTATTTTATTTTTTTAAAATTACTCATACTCATAGCACTGGATGTTTTTTCTGCAGATATTTGAAGATGCAGCTGAAGGGAGAACAGAGTAAAATAATCTTATGAATGCAGAAAGCACGTAACAAGGTGACTTCTTTGGGGACATAAGAACTGCCGTACTAAACTAGGCCAGTGGTCCAAGTCTGACAGCAGCCAGTGTACCAATCAAACCAAGGAGCTAGAAACACGTATTCACTGTTTTCTTCTCCATCCCTCCTGTCTTCAGGTTTGTCCTGTCACCTACTATTTCAGCATCTGAACATATTCCATCTCTTCTGTATATGTCAGCAACATAAATCTCTTGGAGACTTGAAGGATGCAACAAATAAAAGCTGCATATGTGCTTCCATTAAAGAGGACAGAGAGCTAACCGATACTGTGAACACTGGTGGTAGAAAAGATTTAGCAAAGTAGACAGGTTTTGCAACATTTCCTAAGAATATTTTAAGAATTGGTGCAACTCTTCTCTATGAATCTGTCCAGAGCCATACGCACATCTGTCCAGAGTCATATACACACAGCTACACATCTAAAAATTTCTTTCATACATTATTCCAAGTTTTGTTACCTATGATTTACCAGAGAACAGTATCCATAGGTTGCTCTGGAAACCTTACCCTAACAGAGCATGGGATCTGTCCTATTAATGATTGGGGCAGAGGAAAGAAGATCTCAGAAGTGATCCATAACCCTGACAAAGCACTGGAATATATCCACGTAGCCTGTACAATGAGAGAAACAACACTGCTTCGCATCAGCAAGACCTTCAATACAAATTCGCCTTCCTCAAACACAGCACATATTCCTGAGACGGAAGGAAAAAGAGGCTCTCACAAATGATGGAATTTCTTGGGCCCAAAATCACACCTTCAGCTTGAACGCAGCCCCCTCACCCTCATAAAAATACCACAGAAGCGGATTGCTCTGCCCAATTCTGGTGCAAACTTCTATCCATGTTATCAGGAACTTCCCTGTGTCATACTGCTTTATGGTGTCAGTATTCTGCACTAAGGGAAGTGGCGTCGATTTGAAAGGCACTGTTTTGGTGGGGCTGTTTTCATTTTGATTTTTTTGTTTTGCTTTTGAAGATGAACAATCCCAACCACAGGGAGTTCTGGCACTGAAGATGCCAAGAAACAGATTTGTTTCCTGCCAAAGTATATTTGCACACCAGGCCTTCCACAGCTAACTTGAAGCTGCGAGGATCTTTTTCCTTTGTGCTCCTTCAGAGTTTGATTGCTACTTGTAACAGCTCAGCAGGAAGCCAGACTCCTTGGGGCAGCTCTTGGAGACACTGACAAACTTGCCTACCAAAACTCTGCATCAGTGGGAAGCTCCTACAGACCTGCAGTTACAATAGCAACATTCACATCTGGAAGATCTTCATGGAGAATTTATTTTTCCTAATTATTGTAGGGAACTATGTTGGTGGGCTTTTGTTTGTTTTTCCCTCCTCTGTAGCCAGCCAAGAACTGAAACTGCAAGTACCAAGCCTCGATGGATAAGTCAGAAACATATAAATGGGAAGAGTGAATTTTTAGAAACTCTCCCTGCTTGTCTCCAAATATGCCAGCTACACCTATAGCTCCTTGGAGTCTCCAGTGAATAGCTACATGTTTTAATATAGTAATACACCACAGCCAAGAGTAACTGTGGATCTTCCTTCATCAAAAATCATGAAATATATTTGGACGCTTCCCAATAGTCACAACTCCCAACCTTGAGTCACAACAAAGCTTGTATATGGTATTTCTTCTGTTACAGACAGTAGGCATTGCTACCTAACTGCAGCATCCTTCGTAAGTACCTCATTTTTCCTTGATCCAACATGATGCAAACACATAAACTAAGCATTTACTACCTTGGAAAACTCAGACTGAATAGTTGCGGAGATAGGCAAGATGTTCTGCCAGATCATGTCAAGCAGCCAGCGTCTACCTGCTTTTAGGTTAAAAAAAAAAAAGTTATGTGACCAGCACAACAAAGGAAACCCGCTTTCCTGCAGATACCCAATTAATGCCGGATTCTTTTGTTTCTAAAAGGGGTAAGGTCACAACAGGTTTTTCTGCAGCTGAACCATGTGAAACGTCTCTCACTTCCAGATTCCTGTACCTGAAAAAGGCTGAGCTTCCACCACCGTATTTCCCTCAAATGGAACACTAATCTGGTTTCCATCCTCTACCCAAGAGGATGTTTTCAGCAACATTTTAGAAAGTCAGTATCTGTGACTTAACTACCTCTCTGTCTCTCCACGCAACTAGCCAACATTTTCATAACTTAAAGGCACAAAGAAAGCTGTATTTCTTATACTGAATCACAGGATAGTATTTCAGAGATGTCAGAGAGGTATAGCAAGCCCTGGACCAAGTATTACAACTATACTAACCAACAAACAGATTGCAAGTGACAGCAGCAAAATGACAGGAAGGGCAATTTTGAAACCCACAAAATTATACCGGGGAAAAAGCAGCTGAAGTGTTGTTTAGATTAGGGGAGCAATAGGTATTTCCCAGATGTCACTGTCACTACAAGTTTCTGCTTACATACCACTACGAGTCAACAAATAAATTTTATCACATGCACAATCACCACATGGTATGATTTCAGCACCACAAGATCCAACACTTTGGATCCAACACTGTAACACAGCTCACCCATACTAAGGTGACAGCAGTACTATTCAGCTGCTCCAGTCAATGCCAAGCATCAGCTACACCCACATGTTGAGGTGCAGACCTTCAGCACCGGCATCCTAAAAGCACAGAGTAAACAATGAACTGAATGCTGTGCTGTCAACAGAACAGTACTACATGGGGTGTGTAGTAAAATAATGCGCAAGCACACTAACACTAAAAATATTCCCAAACTGTTCCTTTCAAACACCGATTTGTACTACTTGTAAATGACACTGCAAAATAATCCCTTTGCTCCACAAAAACAGGAAGCTGGCTAACAGTCCTGATTTTTTAAATATCTAGGAGAGCTGTGCCTCTGTAAAAGACAGGACATGTCCATCTGAATGTTTACCGGCCAGCATCTACTAATATCCAACTCACCGTTCCCACCCCCTGCCAAACATTCAAGTTTCACCCAATTGATCCTTTCTCCCATTTCTCCAGATACCTATAGACTGCTAAATATATTTATTTATTTTAAACTAGATCTCCAAACAGTGTCATGAGTTGAAATAACACTCCTGTCATTGTGCTCTGCACCTCAAAGCTGTCCTGAGAACTTTGGACAAAATCTACACCAACTGCCATAAAAATGAAGATGAATTGCAGAATTCTGCAATTTCTCTGTCAGCAACCTTTCATCTTCAATAATAAGTGAAGGAACTGGACAAAGGAACTAGGAGGGAGGGAAAAGAAGGGAGGGAAAGAAGCTTTTTACAGACAGAGAACTCTTCTGACGGAACCAGAATTGAAGAAAAACTGTATTCTTCCTGCAGACAAAAGCAGCAGTGCTGTACAGCCAAACGTGTGATTTGCCACTCACCAGCCTCACAACTAGTGCAAGGTGCAAAATGAGAACCAGAAAGGATTTATTACCTTCTTTCTCAGATTCAGCTTCCTCCATTCATTTCATTATTATTTGGGTTATGATACTATAAAAGCTTCAGTCAAAATCAAGTTTTCCTTCCTCTAGTCACTAAGAAAACAGAAGTGAGAGAAATGAAGCCTCATTTACTTCCATTTTATAGAGTGGGAGCTAAGATGCACAGAATGGTGGAGGAGTCCAAGCAAACAGTCCGCAGAAGAGACAAACTGGAATGTAGTACCCCTGAGAGAATCAAAAGTACATTTCCTACCTCTTTTCACTGCAGGAAGTAGAAAAAGTTTTGAAGAAACATTTTTGACTGTACAGGGATACCACCTGTGCATTGGAAAGAAATTATTTCTTTGATCAACTTAGATGGGCCTCAAAAAAAAAATTATGAGTTTGTTGTTTGGTTGCTTTTAGTTTGTTAGGTGGCTGTTGGGGGTGGGAAGAGAACGAGTAAGGAGAACATGAATAAATTCAGTTAGATTTCAGTTTAGAAAATGGAAATCCAGCTCATCTTGGATGATGACTGAAAATTAAGACTTATCCTGCCCCAATCTATCAGTGCTTCTGCAAAGCTGAGCAACTGCACTTCAGACATAAGTATACTTTCCTTGAGTGCAAAGTTCAAGATAGCTTTAATTGCAAACAGAGTTCAAATAAAATGATAGAGAGAGAAGTGCACTAAGGAAAGAAACAAGAGCAACAAAATGCCTCCATTTCCTACCACTTCCCGTACAGCCGTTACAGAGATATCAATCGATGATACTGCACAAAGGACATCAGCTTTAAGCAATCTACCTGGTTTCTGAAAAGCAATCTGAAGATGGTCTTGGT
>VXAL01019425.1:1123213-1139445 GCA_013399475.1 Chauna torquata | reverse complement strand
GCCTAAATGATTCTATGATTATGTAGGTTTATCAAAGCGTGAAAGGGTCTTGGTCTTTTGTGAGGTGTCTGCACAATACTGTAGCACAAACAAATTGTAATCCTAGTACAGTACAGAATAATCTCATTCAGAACATCAACGGCATAGGCTCATTACCTTAAGATACAAAGCATTACTTCTAAACACAATCTCATGCTTAGACACAGTAATAAATTAGAAATGGCTGTGGCCAGAAATTCAAAAGAAAGTATATCCCACAAATTATTTGCACTCTGAGCTAGATGGCCAGGTCATTAAAGAAAAGGCTCAAGTTAGGCACAGGAATAAGGACAGGGCTCCAGAACACCTCAAACTATGGCAACAGAATTTCCACCTGCTTTTTTTCACCAAACACCTCAGGAATGGTTGCACCACTGGGCATTTTTGCCCTGAGAAGGAGGTACCACCACCTTTAACAACATACATTCTTGAAGGACTGGGGACTTTGGGAACAGGTGAATCACAGAATCACGGAATGGGCAGGGTTGGAAGGGACCTCTGAAGATCATCTAGTCCAACCCCTCTGCCGAGCAGGATCACCTAGAGCACATTACACAGGATGGCATCCAGGCGGGCTTTGAATATCTGCAGAGAAGGAGACTCCACAACCTCTCTGGGCAAGCTGTTCCAGTGCTCTGTCACCCTCACAGTAAAGAAGTGCCCCCTCATGTTGAGCCGGAACCTCCTGTGTTTCAGTTTGTGCCCATTGCCTCTCATCCTGTCGCGGGGCACAACTGAGAAGAGACTGGCTCCATCCTCTCGACACCTTCCCCTCAGATGCTTATATACATTAATGAGGTCTCCCCTCAGTCTTCTCTTTTCCAGGCTAAACAGGCCCAGCTCTTTCAGCCTGTCCCTGCACGATAGGTGCTCCAGTCCTCTAATGAAGATGAGGAGGATAGCAAAATGTAAAACTGATCATTTTCCTGTGTTTCTTGTAGTCACCCTGCAGTCTTCCTCATTCCCTTTTAACATAAAGTGAGCATAAAATAAACTTAGCACAAAGATGTCCTGACCAGCTCTGGCTCTGTCCCCATCACACACTGACGTGGTGTCTCTTCCCAGAGCCTCTGCACTGATGCTGTAGCGGAGGAGAATCCCTTTGCCTGTGAAGAAGAACAAAGGGCACCAACTGCAGCAGCATTTCAGCAGCAACAAGCACTGAGGAAGCAGAAAATCCAGATCTGAACTCTCCTCAAAGAGCCAGTGCTCTGAGTCCAGCATAATCCATGGTTTTACCAGATAACTTTGATAAGGTAGCTAAATATTGGATAAGTAACCCCTTGCTAGCCCTAAAATCAATTACCCCTCCTTCTATATTGATTAAAACTACCTGACGCTATTTTCTCACGATCCCGGCTGTCAGCAGCCCTGTTAGATCCTCTTTCCATAAGCAGACTATTCTCCTCCACCTTTTGCAAGTGCAACTCATCTGCAGAGGATCAGGCAGTGGGAAGTTTTCTTTTAGGGTTTTTTTTCCTCCTCTTGTCCCCACATCCTCCACTCACTGAAGTTATTTACTGGCATACCAAACTGAAACTATCTTAACTCTGTACATTTAACACATTAATAATCTGGAAGCCATAATGTAGCATTTTCTCATTTAAAAAGTGCACACTGGTGCATTATACCTTTTATTTGTAAGTCAATGAATTAATTATTGAGCCAATAAGCTCTGCTTCATAACAGTGACTGGAGGGTGCCCACGGAAACAAAAGCAGACAGCACTTGTTTACTCCTTTAAAGTACTCCACTGATAAACCCTTTGGGGTTTCATGTTCTGTTATTCTGTTTGCAAAGCTTTCACCAATCAACAGAATTAGGATATGTAGTGCTTGGACCATAAGCTTTGTATCTTTTTATTCTATTCTATCTAAATGATGACAGTTACATCTTTAATGCCTGGATCAACTTCTATTCTAAGAACTGTGCCGGGGATTCTGACTTTACAAACCATCTCTCAAAAATCATCATGAAATACTTTTATTTTCATCATGCCTGGGGTCTCCCTGCAGTAGTTGAGGCCCCATTGTGCCAGTCAGTGTGCAAAAATAATGGGAGTCCAAAAGAGCCTGCAATCAAAACAAACAGGATAGGCTCAGGCTGCAAGAAAAGGAACATCGTTCTGTCCAGTTTTCTAAACAGGGAGTTTAAGCCTGAGAAAGATGTAGTGATCAGCTTTGACTCACAGTACTTTAACTTGATCCCTTATGTTTAGTTCTCAAGCCTCAGCTACCAGATACTCCTGCCTTCATTAACAGCAGATCAGATACAGCTCTGAAGATCAAATGCCATCCTTTACCCACAGCCCATGTGTAGCACGAGTAACAGAAGAACGCGGTGCTGCTGTCATACACGAAGGGGAGCATACCACCTCCAAGAACACGGATTAGGAACATGAAGTGTTTCTGCCCCCAAGTCATATGAACTGTGCCTTTATCTTGCACAGCCTCCATCAAGACTATATTGGAAAGCTGGTTAAAAATCTTCTCCCAGAAGTTTTTGAGGTGAAAAAAATTTTGACCTGAAAAACTTCACAAAGAACTTTTTTAAGAGCACAGAGATTTAGGAGGTATCAATGAAAAAGTTAACAGCATAAAAACTGAATTTTTCTTCACCGTTTCTCAGAAAAATATCTCCTTCCAAAAAAAGAAAAAAAAAAAAAAAAACCCAAAAAAAAGAGGGAGAGAAAAAAACCACAAACCTAGCCCTTTCTATGCTACATTTTGGTAGCATGAGAAAACAGACCTTTCCAAAGATCCGGCCCAGGAACACATACAAAAGCAGTAGTACTTGTGACACAAACATACCAACTGTTTCATGGGTTACCAAATGGCAGACAATATTCTGGGGATGTCCAACTCCTGCATACACCTAGCCTCAAAGCACCAGAACACAGAAAGTGTGTGGGAGAGAGAAGCATAAGGAATAGCAATAACTTGCTCAAGGCGAACCCAGAAAACCGCCGTCAGAGCCAGGAGTAAGGTCCCTCCCAGTCTCTACCATATTAACTGTGACCCCCACAGACACATGAACTTCGTGTAAGTCAAGCTCGGTGACTAAAGCTAATCATACCCATGGCTCTGATGTTAGGGAGGATTTTGAAATAAGGAAAAAAAAAAGTTGGGAGCATAACACTGCTTCCACACACTGTCCATCCTTAAATCACCATTAAATAACTCTTAAACATCATAAACTCATAGAATTGTCCCTTCAAAGTGGTAGATGTCACAGAGCTGAAGCTGAGGGACATGTTGATGCAAACAAAAGTCTGAGAAGTAGGCGTGTGTCTGGATTGCTTTAATTTTGTGGTTTTATGTCAAATGCTGAATCGTACTCTAATGTTCTTGAATATTTAATTTCCCTTGTTCTTTTCAAACACTAGCAAATGTGACTGCTCGCAGTGCCAAGACACTGCAAATTAAAACAATATCCACAGACAAAATGTGATATTGAACTATTGCTAGAGCATAGCCGTGCTATACAAGACACTCCAGCAAGCACGTTCCTCTCACAGTGCAGTCCCATCTCATGGTACATTATGAATTATTCCAACATGACAGTCTTACAACACAAACTCCATTGAAATCATGGTACAGTCCAAACTTCCTGTTCATTGCAATGGGGCTTTTTCTAGTAAAAATAATTAGACCTGCAGGGAACTGTTCCACAGTCTTGCCAACACCCGTGAACAAAACCCTCAAAACTTACCAGTTTTAGCTCTGAAGTTCACCAATGTTCTCCCAGTAGGATCACTCTTCATCATGAAAACTGAATGTACCACTGATATTTTGTGTGATGAAGACCAAGGCTTAATGAAAGGCATTTAAATCTGTGCCAGTGAAGGAGAAATTCAGACTTCTGAAAGCTTAGAGATGTCAGAGCAGCTGGAAATATTCAGTATAATCCTCCAGCTGAATACAACTGTGCTGGCAGGCAGGAAGAAAGGGCAGGAAGAAAGCAGGGCTTGCTCTTACACACCATTCCATCAACTACCCTCTTAAGGGCTTCCCCCTGCCAAAAAAAATAGGAGAGGAGACAGGAGGGAGAGATCAAGAACACCACATGAGAGAAATCAGCCTAAAGCAAAGTCTCTGCATTAGCCATAGTCCAACACAAATGAAATACAGAAGGTATTGCTACAGCAGGACATATAGCTGGTGTCCTTCACAAATCTTTCTAACAACGAGACTAAATTATTCAGCTAACTGCTGCATATAGAAGTAGGAAGAACAGGGATACATGATACATGGTATACATGAGGAGAATGATAATGCTGGGCCATAGTGTCCATATAGCAAATGCACTTAGTTGAGTCAGGAAGATACAGCCACTAGAGACGGAGAGAGTCCTGGTTTTGTGTCTGTGTTAGCACAGCTGACTTCAGACTGGATAACCAATGAAGATCAGTCAGGATGAAGAACCAGTTTTACAAGAGAAGACCAAAGAGATTCAGCTTGTTTAGACTAGCAAAATAGCTGGTGAAAGGGGGAAGACTGTTCTCTACAAATCTATCCTGAGGATAAACACGAGAAGACAAAAGAACTACTTAAGTTAATGGCTAGCACTGGCACAAGAACAAATGAATATAAATTGGCCATGAATACATTTAGGTTGGAAATTAAAAGAGGGTTTCTAACCACTACAGCAATTAGGGTGTGTGAAAGAGCCCGCCAGTGGGAACAACAGAACAAAATAAATCCAACTGCTGTTAAACTCAGACTCAGTACCTTTATGAAGAGTATAGAGTGTGGTGCCTCTAAAAGCCTGGGAGTTGGGAACATATTAATTCCATGGACTTCTCCATGAAGTTACTTCTCAAGGCAGAACACATTGGTCTATGATTATTCATGGTCTTAACAGTAGGTCCTTCACATCCAGCCTGCCCACAGGCCTTATTCCTTTATTCTGCAGAAAAAAGATCCCAGCAGGTGTCTTGATCCATAAAGGCATTTAAGGTGCTAGAATCCCACTAACTGCAGTAAGAAGTATGTACCCTGAATGCTTTTTGTGAGTCTGGCACTTGTACAAGGAAGGGGGATCTTACCCACCATCCTTATCCATCCACTTAATACAGTAGCATTACAAATCTAGTCATTATCATCCATTGAGGCCTCTGAGCTTCTCACTGGAGCATACGAAACTGCCAAAGGCCAGAGAGAGACCAGACTGACTTTCTATATGGTAGAGTGTGCTGCCTATCTGGCAGTTCCCAGTTTCTAACATGAGAAAACAAAGAGGTTGTAGATAAGTATCTCCATAATTGCATAGTACTTCATTGAATACTGGGGTGTATTGGGTTTACGTGGTAAAGGTTTGGTAGCAGGGGGGCCACAGGGGTGGCTTCTGTGAGAAGATTCCAGAAGCTGCCCCATGTCAGATAAGAGCCAGCTCCAGCCGGCTCCAAAAGGGACGCACCGCTGGCCAGACCTGAANGGACCCATGTTGGAGCAGCTCTTGAAGAGCTGCAGCCTGTGGGAAGCCCACGCAGGACCCGTTCGGGAAGGACGGCATCCCGTGGGAGGGACCCCACACTGGAGCAGGGGAACAGAGAGCGACCACGAAGGAGTGGCAGAGATGAAGCGACATGGACTGACCGCAACCCCCATTCCCCGTTCCCCTGCGCCGCTCGGGGGGAGGAGGTAGAAGAGGGTGGATGGGGGGAAGGTGTTTTCAGTTTGCTTTTAGTTTCTCACTGCTCTAGTTTGCTAGTTATAGTAATAAATTATACTAATCTCCCTATGTTGAGTCTGTTTTTGCCTGTGACGGTAATTAGTGAGTAACTTGCTTGTCCTTATCTCAACCCTTAAGCCCTGGTCCATCATATTTTCTCCCCCTGTTTCTTTGAGGAGGGGGAGTGAGCAAGCAGTTGTGGTGGAGGTCGCCTGTTTAGCTGGGTAAAACCACCACATGAGGGAAACTCTTTTCTCCCTAAGGTTGATGGCAGCTTTGTCACTAACTGCAGCAAGACTGGGATTGAATGTGGCTGTCTCATGCCGAGTTGTACAGCCCAGAAACAGAGAAGTGACAGGTGGTAATTCAATTAAACGCACTGGTATGAGCTGAACAGAAGCCAGCATAACCAGAACAGAACTATCAGGAAGGAGCAGCTGGTGGCTACTGCTCCTGCTTGAAGAGTACTCTGTCAAGTCAAAGACCATCCTAGGACCAGGACAGATGATCAGTCATCCTCAGGCAAATGTACCTAGGATTAGGCAACAGGCTGTGAATCCCTGAGTATCTAGCTACAAGGCAGGCAACTGCGTGCAGGAATTACTGAGAGAAACTCCTTACACAAACAGTCATGATATAAAATCACGTGACTCTAACTGGCCTGTCCATTCCATGAAACAAAATGTTTGCCTACATGCTTTTTAAAAAAGTTTCTTTCAATTTTAAAAGGCTTCAAAGCTGTACAGATAGCAAAATTCCTAATTGAAAGCCATTTAAATGTCTCTCCTCCAGTGATATGCAGAACAATTACCACAGCAAATGCATCTGTAGATTTTGTTTTCTTATTATCAGTGGTTGAGGGGATTCATATTGTTTACTTGGAATTTAAAATGCTGTTTTTCTTTATACTGTGGGAGACCACAGATTGTGGGTTAACCTGTCTTGTTTAAAACAAATCGAAAGTCTGAATCTCACCCAATCAATCTCCAATTAGTTAAGTGAGACAGATGGGTCAACCCAGCCTTTCCTGCCAAGAGAGTGGAGGGATATCGTTAACTGTGAAGTCCGGGAGGAGGAAACCTTATAAGCATGGAGTGTAAGTCAACCAACATCATGGAAGGGGAAACTTCTCCATCTGAGGATCTGAAGATCAGAAGGGCCCACGTAGTCAGACCTCTTTTCTTTCTACCAAGAGGTCTTTCTACCAGAAGAAATGAAAGGTTAAAGAAACACCAGCAAGTCTTGAACAGAGAGCTCCAGGAAGCCAGAAGCCTAAACTTCAATTATCAGAAATCCTTAGGGTGACTTTTCACAAGCTTACTCTTGACAGTGAAACCAGATTCAAATGTCACTATCCCCCACCTATACAGGAGG
Organism: Chauna torquata; assembly: GCA_013399475.1. Lineage (NCBI taxonomy): Eukaryota > Metazoa > Chordata > Aves > Anseriformes > Anhimidae > Chauna > Chauna torquata. The sequence continues at coordinate 1,132,359 of VXAL01019425.1, read as the reverse complement.
TGACGTTAAGAAAGCCAGAATTGTTTAGCCTGGACAAGAGAAGGTTCAGGAGGATCTTATCAATGTGTATAAATAGTCTTACAGGGAGAAATAAAACCAAAAGAGCCAGATAAATCTCACTGGTGCCCAGTGAAAAGACAACAAGCAATGGGCAAAACATTAAATACGGGAAACTCCACATAAACATAAGGAAAAAATAATGATAATTGTAAAGGTAGTCAAATGCTGGAACTGGTTGCTCAGTGAGATTGTAGAGTCTCTGTTCTTGGAGATATTCAAATGTGACTGAACATGACCCTGAGCAAACTCCTTTTGTTGACCCTGCTTTATGCAAAGGGCTTGAACTAGACAATCTCCAGGCTGTCCCTTCCAGCCTTAAAAATTCTGTGATTCTTCTCCAGAGACCACTACCCTTCAGAGTACTGCACATAGAGTACTGCGTTCAGCTCTGGGGCCTCCAGCACATAAAAATGTAGACCTGTTAGAGAGGGTCCAGACAAGGGCCACAAAGATGATCAGAGGGCAGGAGCACCTCTCCTGTGAAGAAAGGTTGAGAGAGTTAGGGATATTTAGCCTAGAGAAGAGAAGACTCTGGGGAGATATTATAGCAGCTTTCCAGTATTTAAAGGGGCCTACAGAAATGATGAGGAGAGACTCTTTATCAGGGAATGTAATGACAGGACAAGGGTTAACAGTTTTAAACTAAAAAAGGGTAGATTTAGCTTAGATACAAGGAAGAAATTCTTCATGATGAGGGTGGCAAGGCACTGGAACAGGCTGCCCAGAGAAGCTGTGGATGCCCCATCCTTGGAAGTGTTCAAGACCAGTTTGGATGGGGCTTTGGGCAACCTGATCTAGTGGGAGGTGTCCCTGCCAATGGCAGGGGGGGTGGAATGAGATGATCTTTAAGGTCCCTTCCAACCCAAACCGTTCTATGATTCTATGATTTTGACTCATACATGTTCATCCATCTATTTTCCACTGTCATCAAAAAAGACAATTTCTTTGACACACCTGAGGGGGTCCATAAAACCTGTGTGACAAAAGCAGGAAGCAGGAACAATAAGCCAGCAATGAATGGGTAAGTGACAAAAACCTCTTCATACAGGTTTGTCAGACTGGAGAAAAACATATTTAGTTCATAGAAGCATAGAATAGAATCATGCAATATCCTGAGTTGGAAGGGACCCACAAAGATCATTGAGTCCAACTCCTGGCTCCACACAGGACCACACAAAAATCAGACCATGTGTCTGCAAGCATTGTCCAAACACGTCTTGAACTCCAACACGCTCAGTTGACTACTTTCATGACCACTTTCCTGAGGAGTCTGTTCCAATGCCCAACCAACCTGTCAGTGAAGAACTTTTTCCTAACACCCTGTCACAGCTCCATGCCGTTCCCTTGGGTCTAGTCCTTGTCACTAGAGAGAAGAGATCAGCGCCTGCCCCTCCACTCCCCTCATGAGGAAGCTGTAGGCAACCATGAGGTCTCCCCTCAATATCCTCTTCTCTAGGCTGAGCAATCCAAGTGACCGCAGCTGCTTCTCATATGTCTTCCCCTCTAGACCCTTCGCCATCTTTGTAGCCCTCCTTTGGACACCCTCTAATAGTTTTATGTCCTGATATTGTGGTGCCCAAAACTACACACAATACTCGAGGTGAGGCCACACCAGTGCAGAGTAGAGTTGGACAATCACTTCCCTCGACCAGCTAGCAATGCTGTGCGTGATGCACCCTAGGATACAGTTGGTCCTTTTGGCTGCCAGGGCATGCTGCTGACCTGTGTTCAACTTGCCATCGACCAAAACCCCCAGCTCCCTTTCTGCGGGGCTGCTCTCCAGCCTCTACATCTTCCATCTCAACAGAAGTTCTATGCCTTCCAAGATGTTGAGGTGCTGTAATCATCTTAGTGCAATGTCAAAAGTACACAAACACGTTTGATACTCCATCCTACTTCATTTCAATGTAGAAACAACAGTAGCTTGATGCCTCATATTATTAGGGCACTTCTGAGGCTCTCATTGGGTAATTATCAGCCTCAAAGAGTAGTTAGAAACCTTGGACAAAACTGGTCCTCCATCTCTCTCTACTTCAATTGTTTCCCTCTAGAATGGGTACCACTGCATTGTCTGCCACAGCAGCTTTTGAAGACAAGCCTACCACTTGCTATACACACTAGCCAGAATGGACATGATGTCAAAGAACTGCTAAAAGCAAAAAGTTTTTTTTCCTCCTTCCTGAGCAAACAAACTGACTGACTTCAGTGGCTGATGACTCAGAAGGAAGTTCGTTCATGACTGCAGAAAAAACTTGCCAATGTTTCCTATTAAAAGAAACCCATGAGACCTGAATAATTAATAACCTTACCAGTGAAAAATTGGACATAATTACCAAGGCAATCCTGAAAAAAACATGTTAATTACTTGGCCTATGTTCTTCCCTCGATGGGAAGCTATGTTGACAAATCTCATATAGCAGGAGAAATCTGGTGGCCACGAAATACACTTGTTACAAATTGATCAATGGCAATTATGAAGTTTTGTTGCATTTCTGAAACTGCTTCAGGTTTCAATCTACCTGAAGATAATATTATGCAGTCTTATTAAGGTGAGGTTTCTCTTTTTTTTTTTCTTCAGCTGAAGATGATTCATGTTTTGCAGAGAACATAATGAAATAAATATGATGAAAACTTTTAAATGGTTTTAACAAAGCAAGTCATTATCAAGCATTGGCAAAAGCATTCAGTTAAATTGCACCCATGGTTGAAATTAATTTTCTGAAGCAAATTCTGAAAGGGGTAGAAGCCAACAATCAATAATCTCTTAATGAGGTGCAAGAAAAACATGTGTAGACATGACAGGTTTTGATGGCTAACGAGCTTCAGAGGAAGAACATTGTTCAGAGGAAAACTCTGAAAGGCAGTGAAAATTGATTAATTGCCAGCCCAAGATATTGCAGGAAAGCATTTTGAAATTCAGCAGCCCTCAGACCTCGTATCTTTTACACCTCCAATGCAACATGTTAACTTTAGGAAACATAGCTGAAGGGTGTTGTTTTTCCTCCCTCTTTCTCTCTAGTAGCTAACTCACAATCAATCTGCTTGCCGTGGTTTTTTGCCTCAGAAACAAAGTTACCTGATATAACTTTCCCATATTGTTTACTGGAATGAATAACAAAACGCAAAAAGACAGGCCACAGGGAATCCTGTTTCTCTTTTGTGTTAATAGCTGCTTTGCTGCATGTAAGACATAACTAGGCTAACAGACATTTTGGTCTTCTGTCACTTACATTCACAAGTGTCAGCAATACAACATAAAAGAGTTCTCATTTACCAAGAAAATGATCAAAAGATCATGACCTATTTTCCTTCAGTTAAACACCTTATTTTAAGATGCAGAACTAACCTCTGTTCTACTTCCTGTCAGCAGCTCACTTAAGTGGGAACACAGGATCTGAGCCTGGGAAATTTGATGCTCCCTTTGGTTGGGTCTTTATTGGCAAGACTGGTCTTGAAGAATCTGAGGTCCATGAGCCCAGCAGGGAAGTCTGGAGCAAGGAAGATTTACTGTCTGTAGAGGAGGACCAATTTAGGGAACATTTAAACAAACTGGACAAAAATGTCCGTGGGACCTGATAGCATTTATCCATGAATGCTGGGGGAGATGGCCAATGTCACTGCAAGGGGGTGGGGAAGGTTCCTCTGGATTGGATGAAAGCAAGTGCCGCTCTTTCCTTCAGTAAGAACAAGAAGGAGGATCCAGAGGACTACAGGCACATCAGCCTCACCCTGATCCCTTGGAAGCTGATGGAGCAAATCATCCTGGAAACCATTTCTAAACATACAAAGAACAAGAAGGTGATTGTGAGTAATCAGCATGGATGTAAGAAAGGCAAAGCATTCCTGTCCAACCTGATAGCCCTTTACAATAAGAAGGCTGACTTGGTAGGTGAGGAGGAGGGCAATGGATGTCGTTTATTCTGATCTCAGTAAGGCATTTGACACTGTCTCTCATAACATCTTCACAGACAAACTGATGAAGTACAGGCTAGATAAATGGACTGTGAGGTAGACAGAGAACAACTGCCTGAGCAGTTGTTCTCAAAGGGTTGTGATCAGTGGTACAAAGTCCAGATGAAGGACACTAGTGGTGTACCCCAGGAGTCAATACTGGTGCTAATATGTAATCTTCCATAACGACCTGCACACTGACACCAAGTAAAAGTTTGCAGTTGATACAAAACTGGGAAGAGAGGCTGATACACCAGATGGTTTTCCTGCCATTAGGAGGCACATTAATAGGCTGGAGAAAGGGGCCAATAGGGATCTCATGAAGGTCAACAAAGGGAAATGCAAAGACCTACACCTGGGAAGGAAAAGGCTCTTTCACCAGTACAGGCTGAGGACCCACCAGCTGGAAAGCAGTCTTGTAAAAAAGGACCTGGAGTCCTGGTGGAAAATAAGTTGACCATGAGTTAACAATATGCCCATGCAGCAAGGCCAACAGCATCGTGGGTAGCACCAGGAGGAATATTGCCAACAGGTCGAGGAAGTTGATCCATCCCCTTTCCTCAGCCCTGGTTAGGCCACATCTGGAGCACTGGGTCAAGTTCTGGGCTCCCTAGCCCACAAGAGATATGTACTTACTGAGGCAAGCCCAGCCAGCAAAGGCTAACAAAAGTGATAAAGACATTGGACCATCAAAGAGCCCGAGAGAGCTGGGAAATGAGAAGCATGCAGAGGGAGGAGGTTTTCAATGTGTACGTCTGTTGTTGGGAGTAAAGAAGGTGGAGCCAGGCTACTCTCAATGGTGCCCAGTGAAAGGAAAAGCGCCAGTGGGAACAAATTGAAATACAGGAAATTCCATATAAACATAAGTAACCTTTCTTTTCTGAGGGTGGTCAAGCACTGGAACAGGTTGCCTGGAGAGGTTGTGGAGTCTCCATCCTTAGAGACAGTCAAAACCCAACACAGTCCTGAGCTGACCCTGCTTTGAGCAAGGGAGTTGGACTAGACAGTCTCAGTCCCTTCCAACTTCAACCATTCTGTAATTCTGGGAAACAGACTGACCCACGGGGATGCAAATGAAAATTAAACCTAAGAACATATTCTCATTAACATAAGGGCACTGACAGAGAGGACCATGGCTGGAGCTTCATGGCAGGATCAGAACAGACTGCACAAAAGTCCTTTCTTCTCACTGTTAGAGCCTCAAATTCTCACCACTACAAGTGTGTGAAACTGGTTGTCATACCAGCTGAGTTAAGGGTGCCCACTTACTCTCCTGTCCTCTACCACACCATTGCAAATGACATTCACTTTCAGATGTAGTAGAGATTATGTCCTATGTCCCCTCTTCTACTTCAGCACAGCCTGCATTTGAGTTTTGCTGCCATTAGTACTGCCAACAGAATTTTCCATGCAAGAAGTACTTCTTAATTGTATGCTCGAAATTTTGTGTATTCATGAAGTTTATTTAAGCTTTTGCTCAGTAGCTTCTTCCTTGTTTTTTTCAAGTAAGTAGCTGGAGATACAGGCCACTGCTCCTGCTCTTGTTCTCCAATAAAGACTTTGCAGAACAAAAACAGGGGAGATAATGGGCAGTATATGACTCAGGAATGACTTTGGAAGGTAGGGGAGCACCACAAACTAAACATCAACTGGAATCCAGAAGAGATCCCTCGGCAGGGTAGCCTGGCTACAGTATCCACTACTCTCTTAAGGGAAGTGCTAAATTAGTGGGTAACATCCAGCAGATTTCTGTCCAGCCACTAGAGAGGAAACAAGCCCACAAGCCCTATAAACTAGACAATCCTTTTGTTCAGTTTTGTTTTCCTAACCAAGGTGTGGCATCCTTAGCCAGAATCAGGAGACAAGGAAATGGCCTATTTTCCTATGTGTAGAGTACAATATATTTCTGCACAGAACGTACAAGAGATATCTTTCTACGATCAATAAACGTACTTCATTAAGGATCAAAACACCCTGAGGCTCCACTAATTATATGGGCAAAATACATAGAAAAAAGAATGAAAGAACACTGAGAAGATAATTCATGATTCCAAGGAGTCAGCTGTAATCACCTGCAAACTCTTTGTCTGAACATTGACTGGATTGGGAGATCATAAAGGAACCCACGATCTTAGATGACATTGTCTAATTTCCAGCTCCTCTTCTCATGAGTGGTCAGTGCCTTGAAGTCTTTTGTAAAGGGAAGGGTTGCTGTTTCTACAAACTGGTTCTCTCGTATGTGACAGATACCAGAAGATAAATATCTCCATCACCCACACTGTATGACATGAGAAATAGCTGAGGAGAAAAATAAATCATCCTATTTTCATGGACACTGAAATGCTGACCACTATTCTACATTTGCTATATGACTATCAACAAGTTACAGAAAGGTTAAGCTGATCTGAGACCCTCATTTCGTCTGAGAAACAAACAACAGTAGCTGGTACATCTAGATGTTGGTCCAGATATAAAATTGCACTTAAGAAGCATAGGCAAAAGCACAAGGCAGAGGCTTCAATAATCCCATCTCCACCGATCAATGTGACACACTAGTTACTTCCCCATATTCCCTGTACTCATTCCTCCTTCATTTTCTGCCTAGCAAGACAGTCATCTCTTCAGGGTAGGGATTCTCTCTGACTACCAACATGATTAGGAGCCTTATTCTTGTTTAAAACCTCTAGTATAAAACCTCAATTTTATAAAAAAGAAAATAGTTTAGGATAAGAACTCCCAGAGCACTGCAAGCTAACCCATGGGCATCTCAAGTCCCAAGGTGCCTATATTTCTGCTAATAATGTTAGCTTAACTTTTGGGACACCAAGCAAGCATTTTGGGACATTATTAGAACTCTCCAAGTCATTATAATGTTGAGAAGATTGACACCAGTCAGTTCATTTGTCCTACTGAGATTCACAAACCAGATGTTTCCCAACCTACCTTGCACTGTAGAGCCCAATACCCTTGCAGCTGATTTCTCATCCAGAGAGACATGGATTGATGGCTGCCCATAATACCTCAGGAGAGGACTTGAAAACTCACTGAAAACCACAACGTGAGCAGGGATACAAGAAAAATGGAGGCAAAGAGCAAATGAACATTCATGAACATTGCCCAGTTTTTACACAGTAGTAAATGTGCAAAAAACGACCTGTGATTTTTCATTTTTTATTTTTTTTTAATTCTCTGAAAGAATGCTTCAATTAAGAAAACATTGGAGAAGTAAAGCAGAGGACAGACCTGCACCAACTCCTGAGCAAAACATGGAAGGCTCTCCAGTTTTAACTTCTAGCCTAGTGATAAGTGTGTTTGGCTGGAATGTGGGAAGACAGGATTCAAATTAACCCTCCTTTCCCAGAGGCTGGGCTTCTTCTTGAGTCTCTTATTAAAGTTTTTCAAAACTGTTCCGTATCAGATACAGAAATACAGCAACACAGCTTGCAACTCATATTGCCTTCATCTAAATGTGCAGACATGCAGTAGGGCCATCTGTCCATGGACCAGGTCAGACCACAAGAGTGAATAGTCTCTTTGACCCAGCTGGAAGCAGGCAAACTTCATATACTCTTGCTTTTCCTCAGGTGGGACTATGACAGAAGAGAGGGGGCAAAGCTGGAATTCAGCCAAAGTCTCATGTAAAGAAACTGCTACTCACTTCATCAGGCAGTCTTGTCTGCAAAAGAGGTTATAGTCCTATGAGCGTCCCAACCTAAGTCTTTAGAATGGCTCACTGTGACAATGTCAATGTCATTATTCCCATGCAAAACAGAAGAGCTCTAAGAGAAAGTGCCAAGAATCCCCTCTTATAAAGTCTCCAGCCTAGTGGTACAACTGGGAAATCAGGTTTCTCTGTCCACCATGCAGAGGGATTGTTTGAACTATATGTCAGTCCCAGGTCCTAAGACTGTTATCCAAACAGGGAGATTGGGAGGGAAGAAGGGAATGGCATATCTTCTGATGGCTATTTTGTGAGAACAGCAGCTGACCCTCCCCTGTCTCAAGGAGAGAGTTCATGACAGTGAGCCCCAGCTGTGGAAATGTCACTGAAATTTAGGTACCACAGCGCTGAGTCCTTCTGCTCATCAAACCTTCAGAGCTTGATTCAAGACTTACCAGGTCAATATAGAGTCACACTGATTCCAGTGAGCTAATTAAGTTTTGAGTACCCATAAGCTTTCCTGTGACCTAATCCCCATTAGAGCTGTAATTGTATAAATTGATTTATCATTTGATACTGAAATTGGTTACTCTCCAAGCAATAAACTCTTTCTGACAATTTTCTTTTTCTTTTTTTAATCAAAAAATTTTGTTTCACAAAAATAAAGCTTTTTGAAGGAGCACCCAATTCTACTGAAAATTTATCTAAGGAAAGTTATTTCAATGGCATTTTGACTGTCAAAACATTTGTCAGAATGAACGTTGAACATTTTTTCTTCTACTTAGAAACCACTGTGAAGTTAAAATAAAAATGAAAATCGTCTGATATGTGTACACAAGGACATTACTCTTGCTCATCCAGTTTGCCACCCCTTGTGTTGGGTTTACGTGGTAAAAGTTTGGTAGCAGGGGGGCCACAGGGGTGGCTTCTGTGAGAAGATTCCAGAAGCTGCCCCATGTCAGATAAGAGCCAGCTCCAGCCGGCTCCAAAAGGGACGCACCGCTGGCCAGACCTGAACCAATGAGCAATGTTGTTTGCGCCTCTGTGAGAGCAGATTTAAGAAGGGGAAAAACTGCTGCGCAACAGCAGCTGGGAGAGAAAGGAGTGAGGAACAGCCCTGCAGACACCAAGGTCAGTGAAGAAGGAGGGGGAGGAGGTGCTCCAGGAGCCGGAGCAGAAGTTCCCTTGCGGCCCATGGTGAGGCCCATGGTGGAGCAGGCTGTCCCCCTGCAGCCCATGGGGTACCACATGGAGCAGATCTCCACGCTGCAGCCCATGGAGGAGCCCACGGTGGAGCCGGTGGGTCTGGCCTGAAGGAGGCTGCAGCCCATGGAGACCCCCTGCGGGAGCAGACTCCGGGCCGGACCTGCAGCCCGTGGAGAGGAGCCCACGCAGGAGCAGGTGATCCGGTGGGAGCTGCCACCCGTGGGGGACCCGTGCTGGAGCAGTTTGCTCCTGAAGGATGGACCCCGCG
>VXAL01019425.1:1023549-1123018 GCA_013399475.1 Chauna torquata | reverse complement strand
TCATATTTTCTCCCCATTTCTTTGAGGAGGGGGAGTGAGCTAGCAGTTGTGGTGGAGTTCGCCTGTTTAGCTGGGTAAAACCACCACACCCTCCCCCCCGAAATTTACAGCATCTTCTCAGAAATAGAAAGTGTCCCATGACAGCTCTACTCCCAAGTGCTGGTGTAACCCACAGTTGTGTCTGTGTTTCGTGTTCTGTTCCCCACCTGGTCCCTGGAGGAGCAGAATGTGCTGAAGCTGCCAAAAAGAAGCTTTTGCCAGAAGTCCCACATTCTCAAAAGTTGTTCCATAAGCAGTGGAACTATTGAAAACCTGTTTTCCTTTGATTTGGTGTCTTGCAGCCAGATTCTCCTGTGTCTAACAAGGTGCTAGACCTTCCCTCTCAAGGTTTTCCTACAGCTGGAGTGTAATTCTAGTCTCTACCACTGTGGATTCTTTCACATCAAACAAGGGATGGACTTGAACAGCCTCCCGCTTTCCATCCACCCTTGGGAAAACCGTCATTATGCAAACTATCATTTCTCTGTCAAACCTGGCTGGAACAGACCAGTAGATTTGGAAGTCATGAGGATGGTGACCAGGCAGATGCATGCATATACGCACACAAATGTACCCACCTTGTGCTCATAAGCCTGGTTTCCTAAGGAAACCAGACTAAAAATAACTATGTTTGGGTTATGAACAGCTATAGTTGCAATATGAGTTGCATCCCCACTCCCTGTCAGTATGCATTAGAGAACTTTTTAATTACACATTTCCATGGCCTATCTCAAAAGACAATCTGTTATTTCTCCTATGATCTTCTCCTAGCTTCTTGACATTTTTACCACTGTGTATTCATACTGTTTTCCTTGTCAGAACAGCCCCAAGAAGACTGCTTGTATAGGCATAGATATCTTGCATGAAACTTCTTTGCAATAAGTATTTTATAAGACGTGAATTTTAATAATTGTTAGAACAGTACATTTTGTTTTCAACCTGCAGCATAGCCCACTTTATATGCAACTCAGACACAAAGTTACAAAAGGTAATTTAGCTGTTAACTGACAATCTATATGTGCCAGCAAAAATGCACTGTCACTCAAAACCACTATATTTAGTAAGAACGTCGCATAAGGAGTTAACAGAGGTCTTTTTTCCCCTTCATAGAAACTATTTTTGTAGATTCTATCTGGTGTATGTAAAGTAATAGAAGCTAAAGGCTTCTGCACAAGTATACCTCTGATCTTTAAAAAAAAAAAGGTTGTACGGTGGTATTTGAGATCTGCTCTATGCTCTTGCTTTTAAAGCCACACTCAAAAGTTTACATTTGTTTTTTCTCCATTGTCTGCTTCTAACTTACCACCATACCATCCTCTCCAGCATTGTCTTATTTGTGTTTCTTTGAAAGCATGAGCCTCACAAAATTGCTTTTTTTTCTTTCCTTACAATAATAGTGCTTCATCTTCACAGAGTCTCCAGAAATCCATTACAAGCTACTTATTTTCATCATATTCTGTAACACAGAGCCTCTGCTCCCAAGACAAACTTCTGGAAAAACAATAATCCTGCATAATACATCTAAATCCCTCCTGATCAGTGGTATATTCCCAAATCATTTTCTTGATTCAGCCAAGTTTCCACTCAGAGGCACAAAATTTGGAGGGGGAAAGCTGAGCCGTCCAGGTGGCACAGACAGTACTTCATATCATCCCAGTGGCTCGGGAGCTCCAGCCTCTCCTTACAGTCCCACCGTTGTCTCCGATGCAGAGAGTTCATGGGAGGGACGCAGACAAAAGCAGAAGAAAGAACTGCAGTGCTTGCCAAGCATCAAATCTCCTTATAGCAGACCAGAGCTCCAAACATTTAATGTATCATGAGGAAAGGCTCAAACACAGAGCACCAAGAAAGAAAATGGTGCAGTTAGCACCAAAGCACACTGTTTTTGTTTATGTTTGCCAGAGCTTTCAACTGTTTATCAGAATGGCAACAGATGGCACAAGGCAAACGCACACACTTTTTCACAGTTTCCTGCAAAACGAACAGATGTCTTCATTACATGCTACATGACCGCGTTTAACAAAATGTGACAAGAAGCAGAGGTAGAGAGAAATGGCATATCCCTTTCCTAACCTGAATTGTCTCTTGGCATGGATTTTAGTTGTGCCTGAGCATAGGATTGAATGCACAAGAGGAGGGAACTGAGAGGATTTTTCATCTGTACCTACTCCACCGTATCCAGTAGGAATGGAAAACTGGAGCAGAGACTTTGAGGTGGTTTCACCTCTAGGGAAGCATGGCATCTCCCTGGACTGGCCAAGATGGAGGCAGGAGATGTTTTCACCATCTCTTCCTCTTCTTGAGAGTGTTTTCAGGGTATGACCGTGCTCACCTGGATGGTGGAGAGCCCCACCAAAAGAAACCACGTGTTCCTAGTCATCTTTTGGCTCTGCTAAAGGGGATATATTAGTCACAGTCTGCTACTGATGGAGCCACAGGCTACCTTTGTATTGGCCAGGTTCTGCCAGAGCCTGAACAGGAGGAGGGTAGCAAGAAGATTCAGCAAACCTGAATGGCCCAAAATGCTTGGGGTTTCTCTAGTGGTGCAAGTCAGTAGAAGCCCATCAACAAAATACATCTCTTTTGAAAATCAAGCCTGTGCTGTGTTAAATACTGCCTTGCCTTTCTCTGCTCATCTGAGAGGCTCAGCAATTCAAGGAAAAACGTCTTCCTATAGGAGGCAGGGTGAGGCCTGCTCCACACTAGAGGGCTGGGATTTTCAAACTTCATTCTTGCTAAAAACTGCTCTAGAAATGGGACAGGCTAACAGCAAATAATTCCCTTTATTTTCAAATCAACTAAAGAAGGAATGGAGAGACGTATTCAGGTTTGGTGGGTAATGGGCCCTTGATGTCCACTCATTAGGGTGTTTTGTAATTAGCTACTATTCTCAGCACAGAATGGATAAGAGAAAGCTTAGAGCAAATTTACAGTTGGTGGGAAATTTTTACAGCAGAGCAACAGACATTTTAATTCCAAATCATATATTTCATTTTGTTTGTGCTGAAGGGAACAAAGCTAGCAATTTGAGACCACTCTCCCGGTTAGACCACAGACAAAAGTTGCTTACACTTCTGCAATCATGGACTGTAAGAATAGAGATGGGGAGAGAAAGGGTTGTAGCAAAGCATAGTCTTGGACATATTTTTTCCAGCTGGAAGCTTTGAATTGCTTCAATACTGAACCACACTCCAACCTCTCAAGGAAAACTTCAGACTCTCCGTAATACAGCCTGAATCCATGTCCAAGTCAGGCTGTCACAACACAGCAGGAGGACAAAGCCATGGCAAATGAGACAGAACCGACTTTGCAGGCAGTCCTCTTTTGTCCATAATATACACAGTTACAAAGGAAAAGATACTTAATGATGTCCCTTACCAGAACATCTCCAAATAGATCAACATAAGGCAAACTTCCATATTTTAACATGCTAGCTCTGATAGCCTGGGGTTTTGTCAGGCACCAGCTGTGCCAGTGAGACAATGCCTCTTTCCAAAAGTATCAGCCTCTCCTGTTCCTGATGAGCACACCTTAGAACTGGCTGTCTCTCTCCCTCTAGACTTTTAAGGGCTGTACAGCTCCTGAGAGTGGCTTTATTCAGTCAAGGGTAAGAGCATATAAAATGTAGGCAGACCCCCTTCTTGGAAGGTGTTGTCTGCCAGCCCAAGCAACAGAGGCCCAGACTCTTCTCCAGCTGGTAATAGCTGACTTCAAAGGCATCAAGCTATCTGCAGATTTGCTCACATAAACACAAGCTTCTGGCCTGTGGCACCATGTCGTAGGCTTCATAAACTCCTGTTCCAACACACAACAGAGGAGAAGACTCTGGAGTTAAGTGTACTGTAGAACTAGTGATCAGCTGCCAGTTATTTACCAACACCTATTGGCATTGGTGAGTGGTCAGTCAGGCTGGTTAACATGGGCCCGCACACTGACATGACAGCAACTCTGAGCTGCGCTGTCCTTACTCATTCACGAACAGGGTTGGTATCTACACATTGCAGTGTCCTGCCACAAAGATGTACCCTAATGGCTTCTAAATCTCTGGAGTCTGCAGAGCAGCCATTTTTTTTTTTGTTCCTGCATTTTACGTTGTTAGAGGCAAAACTGACTGCAATTCTCAAGGGGAAAATAGTCTCCCCTGCAGTCTCACAGAGTGTTTTATGGAGTGCAGTCCTCTTCTACACACCCGTGGCTGGCTCTCCCCTCTGGAATTAGGAGCCCATGTAAAATTAAATATCTTAAAACCATCTAACATCAGGAAAAATAACCCAAGTAAATCTTTTGGCTCTCAGATAACTTGTGTTCAATCTAACAAAATTCAGCTGGTTAGGAAGATGCCAACCAGGTTTCTACTGTGGAATACCTTTCCCAGGGCTCAATCTCACATTGATGGGAGGCCATCCTTTGAGCTTTCCCACAGATTTCAGCAGGCACAGAGTCAGGACCTGGTAGCACCCAAAGCAGCAGCAAGAAAAAAAGTCTCTGCAGGATGCCTACACTCCTCTGAGGAGAGAAAGGATGCAGCAGAGCAGGAGTTCCCACAAGCAGCAAGACTGAAAAAATTTGTTGCATTTTAAGGGAGGAGCTCTCTTGCCATTCTTTCAACCATTATATGACTTTAATGACTGGCTTCTCTCATTGTCTTAGCAGCTCACAGAATTTTCTCCTCCCTTTTCCTCATCTCCACCTCCCATATTTGCTTTGAAGATGCCATCTGCAGCTGCTGACAGTGGTGCTGTCCATCTGGAAAACAGTGCAAGCTAAACCCGGTTTCTTGCAGAACTACTGTCCTCAGCAAACTACTTTTCACAGGCCTTATGTTCCTTACCATCTCTCTCATCCCAGAGGACATGTCTCTTCCCAGTGGACATGGGCAGACCCTCCAGCAATAAGCAATCACACAGGGTTTCATCAGCAGTGCAAGGCACTCCACAGCAGGGGCACTCTGAATTAGCTGCTGTGATGTCCTTAATATTTATTTTCTGAAGCAAAGACGAAAAATACAGGCAATGGTGATGCAGAACACTTTCTGGATGTGACTAAATTTGAAGGCAATATTCTCACCTTTTCCACAAAAAAAACCTGATTCCTAAACTGATCTTGTGCAACCCTTAAAACTGTTCATAGTATACACAGCACTGCACAGGATGGTGGAAGTTCAGTTATTTCCACAACATACAAAAACTGAAAGCTAAAAATAACAGAGGCCTCAGATGTCTAAATTGAGTCTAAAGCGGCTAAATTCTGTGTCTAAAGCTGTGATTTGGGTGTACTTTCCACCTAGCCCAGAAGTCATTGGGCACCTCCTTATCAAAGTCAAAGCTTTCAATGAAGTCTCTTTCTTGGTGTCAGCTTCTTAAAAGAGGGTCAAGAGTAGATACAGTCATTGCAATTCACATGTATTCCAAGTAAAAGCTTACTGATTAAAATATTCACTATGGAAGAGGGCATCTAGGTTTCAAATTCTCTACAGACTGAGAATACACATTCAATTCCTCACTTTACCCTATACAAGTCTCCTTTTCACTAGAGTGGTGTCTCATCCTGGTGGAACCATCTGCGTCTTTCCCATTTTGCCAGAACTTGTGACAATAATAAGCAGGACCAATCTACATCCAGCTAGCACAAAGAGCTGTCAAAGAGAGGCCCTGCCATCCCTGACATCATTCACACCATCTGCAAAAAAGCCATCTGATGCTCACATTATACCTCTGTATCAGTAGGGGCTGTCTTTGTTGTTGTTTTAAAGCAATTCAGCTATACAACTCCACACACACTTATGGCTCCATTGAAGAAAATACATGTAAAATGTCTTTTGCTTCACCTTCTGGTAACAGCATATTCACCAGTACATAGGAAGATAAGGGTCTCTGACATTGACATCTCATTGGTAGAAAGATCAGAAGGCTAAATACTTTGAATTATTTAGACATATAACACACACTCAGAATGGAGACAATTGCAAGTATCCTCAAGCAATGTCTCTCCTCCAGAAATACCACCCTAAACTCAAATTCTGTCATCCCAAAAGAGGCTATGTCGTATGAATTGTCATCAGCTATAAAGAATGAGAAGAGAGCATTCACATTTTGCTACAATTTCTCTCAAAGATCATTGCATAATGAAAAGAGAGACCAAATCAGACAGCAGGTCTTCCATAGACTGAACATTTGCTTACAAACCAGAAAAGGAACTCATAAGACTGTGTTTAACACCATCTGGGGATCCTTCCATACAATATTACCATCAATAATAACAGAAGCCTAGCTACAGATTGTTGTACTCTGTGACAGCTAAATATATCAGACCTAATTAGATAACATAGGCCAAAAAGCAAAAATCAGTAAACACAAGGGAATACTAACACAAGTACCGGGAAGATGGGAGAAAAAAAAAAAAAAAACTGCAAATTAAGAGTAGGGATGAACCTGGCTTGAAATCACCAGTCTCAACACCATAATTGAAATTTAGGAAAGGTCAGCTCTAAATAAGGAGCCTGGTTTGAACTGCACAGCTGGGTTCTCTCAGTGACTCAAACCAGAGCTCAGACTCCAAGCACTCGTGAGAGCTAGAAAGAATGCACTGGGGAATTTACCTCAGCTGGTATATATCAGCCTAGCTCCATTGACTTCAATTAGCATGATGTTAAATCTTCAGCATCGACTTCAATGGGATTACAGTGATTTACATCAGCTGAGGAGCTAACATTTCACTTTTAGGCAGACTCTTCTGTAGCATCTTCATTAGTGGAAACTCTATGTAAAGAAAAGAAAAGCAGATATGCTCTGTTCTAAAGGCTACAGCTACCTACTGTAATGGGTATTTGGTAAATGCAAGAGATAGACTAGCAGCCAAATATAATTAGCTCCATTTTCCTGCAGTTCAGTCTGTGGTTACAATTACCCTTTCTTTGCTATAAACATCCAGCTAAGAATTGCTGGAGCCACTCCTTCCACTTCCTGACTCTCCCCCTTATTTAACAGCTCTAAGTGCAGGTTTTCATAAAGGAGCAAGGTTCTTGCCCTTTCCTGCACAGCTGGCAATTACTGCCAGCAGTCAGCCTTCCCACTTCCTAGCTCTCTCTTCCTGTCTGTTTTCCCTAACTCTGTAAACAGAAGAATAACTATCGTTTTGCTGGGTATTACACATGTATCCCAGGTCTGAATACTCCAAGATATTTAAGTTCAGTAAACTGTGAAACATGCAACAAGATGCTGTGGTCCTCCCACAGGTAGTGTTGCCAGATGTTGAGGGAAAAAAAAAAAAAAGTGCTGATACCTCCTGGATTCTAGCTGAGCTGCCACCCCATACCTGTTAAACACTGAAAATATTACCTGAAACTCCCAAATACGGTCCTTTGAGGAATCCAAGGAAGGCATCCGTACCTCCAACTTCTAGGTGCCCAATCTCAGTACCTTGCTTAGGCTGCTTTGTAGTCAGTGGAGATGTTAGAGATGATTCAAGACCTAAACTAGGAGTTTACTTCTCTCCATGGAGTATATTACTTATCTAGGCTTCTAAACCAGGTACCTTTATAGATGCCTAAAGGGGGTATGAATATTCTCTTAATACCTATATGTCACATTTCCCTCCTGAACCCCTTAATCATATGAATCAGACAATGACAGGAACTTTGTCTGGTCCGGGGGTCTCTTAAAATGTTAAGACCTTGAGATTTATGCAGCTGTGGAATGTCAGGTCCTGCTGCTCAGTACCAAAGCTTCATTTTGGGTGGAATTGTGTAAATGACTGACAAATGCATTTCATGGTCAAATTGCAGTGGTTTCAGGCTGACCTGAAATGAAAGTGTTTGAATGTCTCAGTGAAATGAGTTATTTAAAATATCTCTATGTTCAACACAATTCTTTCAGCCTGAAACAAAGGATTTCTTTCCAGTCATCTTAAATTTAAATTTTGCTACAATTTACCACATCAGTGCAAATCAGAATGTGTAAAGGTTTAACTTAAAAAATTAAATGTTTTAACTTAAAAAGGATTCTCTTCTGATTTCTTTTTCATCTGAAAGTGTAAGAGACCAAATCCAGTGCTGACTGACAAGCACTTCCAGTTTACTTGAAATTTCCTTTTCAGTAAATAAGCTGTTTAAATGATGAAATTTCCTTTTCAGTAAATAAGCTGTTTAAATGAAAAAAACATCCAGTTCTAGTTTGGGTCTCAGTGAAAAGCACATACATTGCTGTACCAAAGCACTGTCCTTAAGCAGTGGACAAACATGGCAGGTTTCCTGCTAACCCCTGGCCCTCTAAGGGCTGCTTTGAGGGACAAAGTTCCTCTATGACCCAGACAGACACTTTTCAGAAGAGAGATTGATTTGATGCAGAGAACATCAAAAATCCTATTCCATCACCATTACGTAGCCTTGTTACATTCTTGAGTGATCTAAGTACAGAAAAGAAAGTCACATGTAAGCGCTAGAAAAAAATATCTGTTTTACGGGGACTGGCTGTGACTCAACTACAGGAAAGACGCAGTAATTTCTCTTTGCACACACACTTTACAAGCTAGGATGCCTCACATTCTCCTGTTTCCTTGTTTCCTCTTCTATCTTCCTATCCTCAAGGGCCTAATACCCAGCCACGCTTTCCTGGCAAATAACAAGCATCATTCTCTCCATGGATACAAAGCTCTCCTTTCTGGTAATTAAACAATATTGTCAACTTAATGGAATGTCAAGGACGAATTCAAACTGACTGGGGAAGGAAATCAAAGTGCACACACCATTTAAAAGCTTTGAAAAGCAGTCATCTATAGGAAAAAAAATCATATCCCCTTGGAAAAAGTTTATTTCTTCCTTGTTTATGTTGTATATTGAAAATCCTGCAGATTGGATAAAGTAACATCCTTCTATAGCTCTTCTTCCTTGTCTTTTGAGTATCTACCTACTAATCACATTTATAAAGTAACATCCTTCTATAGCTCTTCTTCCTTGTCTTTTGAGTGTCTACCTACTAATCACATTTCCAGTTTGAGAGAGAAATCAGACTCTCTGCTGGTCACATGACTCCAGGAAATCGGGATGAGAGAAAAAGTACTAAATATTGTGACACTTCAGGAACACACTGGAAGTACAGCCACACAGTTCTGAAAGGGCTGCACTGTAATAGCGAACAGAATTGTTATGCACTCATATTTTCTAACCTAGGAAAGAGTGGAGGAAGCCCCAGAGCTTAATTTCTCACGTTAAAAACACCCAGATTATGCTGGCTGGTTTTTCAGATCTCATCTTTTTTCTGGATCTTACATCTCCCCTCTGCTGACTCCTTTCTTAATTTCTTTGTTTCTTCCTCCTTCTCATCTCTCTCCAGATTCAAATGTGATGCTCTCCCTGCACCAACCCTCCTTGCTTCCCCTGCCCTCTGTCCCAGCCTGGGATGCTGTGGACTTTTCCTGCTGTCATTGCCAGATGTTTCCAACAACTGCATCACAGCCCTGTGGCTGTACCCTTACCCTTCTCCCCCCGTAATAAACCTTAACTACCTGCTATGCTTACTTTGACAGAGAAATCAAGAACCTTCATCATTAGGCAATATTTTTTTTTCAAATATCAGCTGCATTTTTACCAGCTTACAGAAAGTTTTACTTTTACGTGACAGGCCTGTTCATGCTTGCCTGTGTTTTTCTATATACCATAACAACACAAGAAATTAAGACAAAGTCTGTCTTTTAAGGTTACGCGTTGAACATTTACCTAGGAGCTGGAGAATGGTAATCCAATGAGTTGCATAAAAGTAATAAAAATAATATGATTTTGTAGGCATCTCAGACATCTCTCCATGCCAAGTCAGTTTTAAAAATCTTGATCATAATCAACTTTTCAAAAAAAATTGTCCGTTCACAAATCTTTTCCCTTTATTTAATCTTTGCCTCTGTGTTTCCTATTCAACATTTTAACGGCCATTTTTCTAATACCACATTCACCTCAAGTGACATTAAGCTGATGTAATAGAACGATTTTAATCAGTAACAATCAATTTTATTACTATGAAAACCTTAGGGACAGAACATTAAATACATACCATGTAATTAGTTTTGATAAAACAAGCTTTCATCTTAGCAAATCAAATATAATGAAAAGGAAATTTAACAGCTATAAAAATCTATGGCATAAAGAAGGTGTGAATATATATTCTGTATATGCAACAGTATATAATCCTGTTTCATTTCATCCACATGCATAATCCACATGAGGGAAAAAAGAGTTCTGGAAAGTATTAGGAAATGTAGGAGTGCCCAAAATGTTCTTTTATGGAGAACAATCTACTTTATATGCTTACTTTATAAGCTATATTAGTAGCTGCATCTTAGAAGATAATTCAGATTGCAAGGAGTCTGCAAAATCACTTAATGAATGCACTTATTGATGCAATGAAACCAAGATGAAAAGTGGTACTGAGAAAAGCAGAGTACGTATCCACTACCTAGCTAGTGATAAAAACAGAGTTTCTATCCCTGTACTTATTCACAGAGCAATTAATATCTGACGTGATTCTGCATCCTCTATGCCACCAAGGCTGGAATTGTTTACAAACAACTGTTAGTGTGGTGTTGAAAGTGCAGGCTGGGCACAGAACAGCCTCCCCCATAGGCACAGACCAATATTTCTCCAGCAACCAGGAATTCCCACTGAGGTCACTAGCAACATGCAGGCACTTTATTCTGTTTCTTGCAAGGACCACATCCTTGTACAGATTATGATATTCCTTGAGCAGGAACACTTAACAGGACTGAAGGGATTTGGTGATGAATTCTTCTTTTTCATTAGCCAAGGGTTGTTTTGTTTGAAATTATTTGGAAAACATAAATAAAGTTTCCACACTTACTAATCATCCACTGGGGGCATATTTAAGTTGCAATTCATCAGCATGGAGTTTTGCCACACAGAGTGTAACAGCAAGCTGCAAAAACACTCTCTGAGGCACCACCTTCTCAGCCAGGAATCAGCAGAGCCTCCTGCTCCAGCCTTCGCTCCTGCCCTTGGTTTCTTGGCCAGGTGACCTCCTGCTTCTGGGGGTAATTCTCACTTCATTTTTTGGAGATCCATTAAGATTACTTTGTACTCTTCTGCACCAGGGGAACTGAAGGGCTTCCCCAAAATCCAGAACAATTGGCAATTTTTTTCTCTCGACAGAAAATTGGATTTTCTACTTAGCTTAAAAAATCTCTTCAAGGAAAATACATCATTTCAGAAAGCCTTCTAATTTTAAATCAGTTTTCCTAAAGCAGATTTCGATTCAATATTTTCAGGGGGGGTCCAAAAACAACAATGCTCTAAAAAAAAAAAAAGAAAAGAAAAAAAAGTCCTCATGATCTCCTAAGAAAAGTTCTCCACTAAATTATATCTATGAAAATTAAAGGTATATAGTACTTTCCTTGGATTTTACCACAAGAAAACAAAGCATTTTTCTGATAAGTTCTAGATAAGCATTCAGGCCATCACAAGTTGTGGTTTGTCTCTCACCCTTCCCCAGGTAAATCAGGAACCACATTGTAGCCAAGAGGCTGTAATTGTATCTGATGAAGCCCTTTGCATTTTGTCAAAAATATCTTGGCATCGACAACCCATTGCAGAAACCAAGGAACCTGATGCTGTGGAAACCCCATGGCCCCAGAACCACGGAAATCCAACATGAGATTTGGGAATGACTCCTGAGTCCAGTTGTGTCAGGCTTAAGGAGATGGGGTTTCTTGAGTCTCCAGCTCTGGGGCATGCCATCAAGCACATCACTGAAGGGCAGAAGAGCCTTGATCTCCACATCATGGACATGGAATGGGACTTGGGGCCCTAGTGGACCCATCTCTGCTATAGAGCTGGGACAGCAAAAGCTGGAGCAGTGCTGGCTCTAGCCCAGGCACAAATCCTGAGACACAAGCAGCTGCTACCAGCAGCAGGACTGACAAGATCATCAATTTCTCTGAGAAGTTGCAGCATCTGGGGAACATATTTCATTTCAGAAACGTTATGCATTGATGTGTCTGAAACAGAATTTTCTTAGGATTGCTGGTTCACATGAAGTATTGAGGAAGGCTTGCTTTAGTCTGAAAGAAAACGGAAAAAAAAAAGTTTTCCACCACCTGGAAACCCTGGGGTTTCAGCTGTCTCTGTTTGCAATAGTCTATGTCTGATGCAGGAAAAGAATCAGGCCAAGAATCCCCCAGGATCAACCTGACCTATCCATTCAATTTTCCTTATTATCCTTTCAGCTGGAGCTGCTCAGAGCCCCCACATAGGCTACATCAGCTCCAGCAAGTGGGATGTACAGGCACGTACTCAGCCTTATATTTCTCTGAACTGAGGTGACTCATGCACATGGATAAGATTCTCCCAAGTCATTGCAAGTCTCACAAGCCAAAGATAAGTGTTTGAAAAAAACATTTAACACTAACCTGAATCCTTAATTCAAGGTGACCTTGGAATGCTTTGATCACCTCCATGTCTATGAAATGACATGATTCGATTACCATGTGTTACATCCTCACATTTACTTATACCTCAGAGGGCCTAATTTGTGCCTCTGATGTATTTCTGAAGTGATTTCTATGGAAAGATAGTTTTTAAATTCCTTTAAGTGTTTAAATTGTATTATTAATTCAACATACTACTTTTGCTCTATTGTTCTTTTTTTTCCCTGCTGTTAGAATACGTGAGAGGAAATTTAAGTTGATGAGCCATTAGGAATGCATCACCTCTGTACATCACTAAAGGAAATATTTTGTTTCCATTCTTGTCCATGTAAAGATAGATGCTTAAATTCCTGCACAGATAAATACTTTGGGATGAAAATCCAGGATCTGCCAAAGCCAGTAGCAAAATTCTTACAGATTTAAATAGAGTAGAATCAAACGTAGAGAGCAACAACAAGGCATCTCTGTTCAGCACATTGGTCCCTCCTGTTATCTGTGCAACACATGGAGTTTGTTGATACCTTAATATGAATAAAATATTCATTGACATGTTTTATGTGTGTCTGCATATGCACTGCAGCTGGATGCACAGGTCATCATTCCAAGATCTTTACCCTTTTGTCTGATCACAAATTACCAGCCAAGGCAGTGATTTTCATCACTGTTATTCAATTTTTCTTAAGCATGCAATGGATTGGTTAGGAATGCAAGTCGTACTTTATAACTTGCTAACAAATAGTCTGTTCATGTCTGCCTCGATTCAAGAAAGAACTTGAACCCGTTCACAGAAGGAGCTACGCAATACTTTAAATATTCCTTTGCACAGTGACTGGTGTGTGCTGGCTGGCCACCTTGGCTCTCTAACCCAGGCTTTATGAGCAAACCTCATGGTTCCTTCACAGGGTCCAAGGATGGAAGGGCTGCACTGGGAAGAGCAGCAACCTGTCTCCAACAGTGGCCTACAGCAGTTGTCTAGGGAAGAACTAAGAACCAGGGCATTACAACACTTTGGGAACACTCTTCTGATCAGCAGCAGTCTGAGCCTCAGACTTTCAGAAACAGAGGTGCTTCACTGGTGGTTAATAACTCTACATGGATTTTGTTTCCATGAGCTTGTCCAGTCTCCCCTTAAGTTCATACAAACTTTCTGCTTCAACATCATCCTGCAGCAAGGTGTTCCTCAGCTTCACTTCATTTTACATGAAAAAACATTTACTTGCTTTACACCCTCCACCCAAAGGGGATAAGAGCAAATAAAAAAAAGTTTTAGTAAATATGTCAGACTCTTGAATGGATAACAGTGTTCTTTTTCCACTGGAGCAGAAGAAATAATACATCATCAAAGGTGAGGGATGGTGCCTGTCCCCAGCTTTGTCACTACCCATGGCCAAATCCTTACTCTCGCTCTTCCTTTCTATACTGTCTGTATTACAAGTAAATTTCAAAAAGGCCACAGCATCATTTGTAGTACAAACACTCGTGTATAATTATTTACTGCATATTTGCTACAATTTCTGCTTTCTGCAGAAATTATGGAGGAATAAAACCTCTCTTGCTCAGCTGTTCACAAATAAGCCAATAAACCAGGCTGCAACTGCACACACTAGAAAATCAATCATTGAAACTTCAGTTGTTTTAGCTCATTTCAAAGGACATACACAAATATATGTGCTATATTTGCCTAATTCCAATATATGTTCACGTGCTTGTATACATTTCCATGTCAAGATATAGTAATTAGATCTATGAAATACAAACAGCTCACATTTTTACACCATTCTCCTTCCCTTCCTCCCCAACACTCCTACATTAGTAACTAGAAACACTCAGCAACATGAAATGGGGGAAGGGAAGGCTTAAAAAATGATCTGCTGATTTCTGTGTCAAGGGGCTGATAGCTGCAAAACCTTCTGAGGGAAAACACACTAAGTGGCTCAGTGTACCAAGGTGACCTGACAGTCTACTCTTTAATTACCAGTACTTGATGTGACACGTCACAGCACAGCTGTTGTGGCACTGCAATGCACATCTGGCTCCAGACAACACCACCCTAAAAGAGCAGTTTTCACAATATATGTTACCTCCTTCTGGAAAGAGGAATCAAAGAAACAATGGTTATGTCCTTGTCCTGGGCAGGACAGAGAGTTGCGGAGGGAGTGGCTAATACCTACACAGCAACTTCATTTTGTGGGCTTTGGGTGAGACTAAAATACTTCTGATTACTGAGATGCTTGGGCTTTCAAGTTAGCCATGTTTGTTTTAAAAAGGTCTTCAAACAAATGAGGATGAATTCCCTTCTCCTGATCAGAATCCAGTGTCATTCATTTTTCCTTAAATGAGAACACGCTGAAGGACTTGGGGGAACAGCTCTAACTATGTCCAAAACCCAAAAGTATGTGCATGTGTGCAAGCGTCTGTGTGTATATGCATAGACAAGGGAATTATTATTGGAAAACAGCTCTTGCTTTTTAAATGAAATCTGCCTTGTGAACCCCTCCATAAGGAATCAATATGCAAATGCTGATACAGATGTTACCTAAGGTGCAAGCAAGATCAAAGAAGTGCTTGCAAAGCTTGACTTCAATTCTTGGCAAAGGTGCTGATGGTGAAGAGGGATTAAAAATAAGTAGGGCATAATAGCTCCAGCATGAAACTCCACTCCTTACAGGTAATGCAGCAACCCACACAGGAGGTTGCTGAAATGCTGAAAGCAGCTAGACTGGCAGGCCTGATAGGGAAATGGTGTCCATAACACTTGAACTTCAAATAGGGTCAGGTAGCACAGTGATCTGCATGCCAGGGGCAGGAAAGGTAAAAGGATAGCAAAAGATCCCATACAGGGGACTTCATACCTGGCCTGCTGCCAGCAGAAGGGTCAGAGGCAGAAAAAGGTGCAGTGAAGTAGAAGAGGGAAGGCACTTTCTGCCAGGAAAATGTATTACTCCGTTTTTTTCAGTGCCCTGACGGATGTTGTTCAAGCTACTTTAGTACCTGCAGAGTACAAAAACATGCGTTACCAGTGCTTTTAGTTATCTTGTCTATTTAGCTTTAGTTAAGGTTTCTTCGCTTGCTATTTAGCAAGTCTTGCTGGTCTGAATCACCAGTCTTTTATCATAGACCTGATAACCATACACAAACTGTCTAAAAGAAGCGATACACCATCCACTTTCACCAGAAGATTGTTTGCATCCCATCAGATTCCAGACTCTTAGTCAAAAGATGGAGACTGAAGGCATTCCCCCTAGTAAAAGTATCCTGAATAGAGCTTCTCTTGGTGCAGCCTCAGAGGTCTGAGAATGAGAGGCAGGTTTGCAGGAAGAGATGTCTTTAAAAAAAAAAAAAATCACACACACACACAGAGATGCAGCTGGAGAAGGCTCCACATGTCTTCTTCAGGTCAGAGACAGAAACAAAAACTTCTGCTAAAAAGCTAAAGAGATTCCAAGAACAAATGTCCTGAGATTCACTTAATTGTGGGAATCACCTTGTCACCCACTCTCTGATAAATGCATACCAGTACTCATTGCTGCCTGAATGACAAGATTAAAAGGCCTAAGGTGAGAAAAATTCAGAGAGCATTAAAAAAAAAAAAAAAAAAAAAGATATTAGGCAATTTTCATTTTGTTGGAGGTCTCTTACACCAAAATGCTCCCAGCAACTCTTACAGTGAATAAGAATCAGGCCCACTGTCTTTTAAACAAAGTGTCAGGAAATAAATGTATATTGCACCTTTTACATTTCTTCTCTCATTGTTCATATAATAATGAGCAGACCCTGTCACAGGACCCAGAAGATTACATTTCCCATCTGTTACAGACAGCACAGAGCAATGGTTTTACATTACCATGTAGGGTTCAGGAGCTGTATTCAGAAAAGTCTATTAGGAATGCACACTGACAGGCGATTCCAATTAGGCAGCAGAGGAAAGAAAAAAAAAAGATGGAAGAGAGATTGCATTAAAAAGTTTGGCTCTGAGTCTTAATTTCCTGGAAAACTAGAATGTTTTGGGCTGGTTCTTCTCCAGGTAAAAATGCAGAGCTCTTTGCATGGTAAGGACAGCATCAAGACGGAGATTGAACGTGCGGTCATGCACCGTCCACTGTTCAACATAAGAAATGCAAATCAGACTTGTGCATGATTTTGCACAGAAAAGGCAATGAAATTTATTGTCTGGTTTAATTCAGCTGAAGAGGAGGGTCAGGGACTCTGCTTGGAGAAGCATGAATTTAGATCACACTCGGTAAACAGGAAAGGCAGTGACCAAAGGGACAAGCCCAAACTGGGTATGATGAAAGTTAGCGAGTGAAACAGCAACAGGATGGGTCTGTCACCACTTTGTAGACTACATTATCTAACACTAGTCCCAGGAGGACAGGTGACCTGAAAAGCATGAACTCTACCACACAGCCCATGATATTCATCACTTCCTTTTGTCTCTGGTCCACCATGAAACGGCTGACGCTTTCTCCTGATCTTGAAAGGACCCTGGCTAGGAAAGGGCCTTTGACATCAGCTCTCAGCTTTGACTTTAATCACAAACACTGGCTAAAAGTCAAAACTCCCCCTTCTTATTCCTATTTTTTGTGCATCTTCTTTTCCACTTTTAATGTATTTTCTGTCTTTTATGTTCTTTTTAACAATAATAATAATGAGATGCATTTAGTTTAGGTGGCCAACATTTATCTTTCTCCAAAGCTACCACGAGCTTGCAACCAGAGAGATGCATTGGAACAACATCTTGTAAAGTCCAGAAATTGTAAAATCAGCAGCCACTCTACTGCTGGTGGAAGCACCCGCCTGAGAGAAGCACATAGCTTCATTTCCTATCTGCCTGACTTGCCTGGGCTCAGACTCCAAGCCAAGGACACTAAGACAAGTTTAGGCTACCTGCGGGTCAGCTCATCCACTCGCAAAGGGAATTTGCCTATATACCGGTTCATAAGCTCTCGCCCTCAAGAGCCCTCTGATGTGATGGCCAGGCCAGACCAGATTTGTGCTTGCACAAAAACAGAATGGATGGTAAGCACATACAAGCTTGTCTACTAATGCCAGACAGACCTACAAGTGAGTGTCCATAGCAGCTGGCAACAGAAATGGAGATAGCAGTCTCCTCATGGGTTGCTTTTTTCCCCTTTCGTTTTTGCACATACTAGTCTGGAAGGAATCAATATCAGGTACTGAGAACAAGAGCAGTTCAGGTCCACCTCAGCTTACCTCCTCCCCGAGAAGGAGGTTGTTACCCTCTTTCATGCCATCAAAAATACAAGCAGAAAAGGAGGTGGGTCTTCCTAAACAATTCTCTGCAATCAGAATGAATGGGGACCACAGGTACTGTTAGAATATCTCATTTTTATATTCTTTATATTTTATATAGCAAATAATTTGATTTTTTTGTTGTTTTGTTTCCTGTGCCTTTAAGAAAAAGATGAAGAGGTTTTAATAGGGTAGCTCTTTGTGCCAGAACCCAGCAACATGAAGTCTTCATCCTCGAAGCCTGTACCTGATGTAGCTGTTTAATATCGCCCAAGTGGCAGAATTCACATTGACACCTTTGAGACTCCAGGTCCTTTCAGTGCTTTCAAATTAATCACACCACGCTGTGGTGCACCCCCAGTGAACCACAGCTGACATGGAAATCACAGTCTGCCCACTGAGTGGCTGGTACTGCCAACACTTTGTGTCCAACCACTGGTGGGTACAGCTGTAGGAGTTTCTCTGGAAGAGTTTTGTTTTTCAGGGCACATGAAAGCCTTGTCCCCAGGGCAGTGAAGAACTGAACAGCCCCAGGTCCCTTGGCTCTGCAAACGCAGTCGTGGCCCAGGGCATACCAGTAGAGCAGTGTGCAAGTTAGCACCTCCTGCGGCACAGAAATGGCCAAGAGCGTTCTGTGTCTTCTCCCTGTCAGTCTGGAGCACACACCAGCCTCTGTGCCACGAGTGTCCCATGAGCAGTGCAATGATGTTAGCTTTTATCCTCCTGCCATCATGTGAGGCAGAGGGTCTAAACACAGAAAAGATGGCACAGCTTTTATAGCATCCTCCCTGAAGCTTCAGCTGGCTAGCAATAGAACAACAGTGCTTACACAGTCAAAGAAGCTACAGCAAAGCAAGAGGCAGCTGCTATTCCAGACACGAGCACTGCAGCAGAGCAGACTCCATGCTCAGAGCCCCACTCCAGCCCACAGACGACTCTTGCAAGGGAGGCTCGCAGGTCCCATGGGCATAAAACTTTAAACCACTGTTTGATCACGCACTCCATCTGCATGCAAACCTGTTCTAGGCTTCAAAGCAAGTGTTACACATGGCCTCACTACACAAGCAAGCTCTGTACACAAAAGCCAAGTTAAAAATTAACCGGGCTGGAAAGGAGGAGAGAAAGGAGGTCACCTGGCCAAGCTGTGAGCATAAGAGCGAAACGCTCTAAGTAAACTTATTACACATAATGTGGTCACATATGTTCACTAACTGGACCAGTCCCCTGCCCTCCCAGCAAAGGAGAACAGATGTCCCTGAAATCAGATCACCTAAATGCCCTCTATTTTTGGGCATCACCTTTTTTCCCTTGCTGCCAGATTTGAAAGTCCAATTTGCCAAGATAATATCCCCTGCATGCATGGAGGCTTTCAAAGTTGAAGCACGCGTCTCTTAGCAACCAGAGCAGCTTGAAGGAACCTTTTTTTTTCCCCATGGTACCCACTGAGACACGTCAATCTCCCCAAATAAAGATATAGGATCAGATGTCCTCTCCCCTTCTGCCCCCACCACAGCCACATAGTGCAGAAAGGTTGAAATTCATATAGGGGGTTAAAAAAAAAAAAAAACACAGCTACCTGGCAAAGGAGGAACAGGGCAGTCAGGCTGTTGTATCCTTCTGTCTATCGACTCCAGGGCAAGAGAAGTATGTAGAAGCTTGGTCTTATAATAGAAGTGACAATGCCAAGAGGGAAGGCAGTAGCCACGTGAAAAGATCTGAGACTCTTCCACTCTCTAACCACGGTGGAGAAGCTCTGGCAAATTAAACACGGGGAACCCAGTTCATGATAGGCATCCCTCAGGAGGCATAACTGAAGGCTCAGAGGGACAGCGCTCCAGTAAGGACCAGCTGGGGCTGCATGGGCACCTGGGAGCAGAGACCTACGTACAGCCAACATCAGGGAACAGCAGAAAGACAACTGCTCCCCAAGAAGGATTGACACCCCATGAACCAAGGTTGACCCCTTCCCAGGCAGTACCCAGTCCCCCAAGGCCTGAACATGGTGGGCAGAGCCTGAATACCACCACAGCTGGTAACAGGGCCTATCAGCAGTCCCAGACCAGGCAGGCAGTGCACCATACCTGGGGTGCAAACAGGGAGACCAATAAGGAGCAAACGGATACAAAGCCATAGACAGGGCTAGAGACAAGGCTACAGCATAGTCCAAAGTCCATCCAGGAGACCAGGTCAAAAAAGGCCTGGAGAGAAGCTACAAAGCACATTCAAGGTGTCCATTCAGGAAATGGGACACCTACAGCATAGCTCTAAGGCTGATCAAGGAGACAGGTCACCTATAGCATAGCTAATGCAGACACTGAAGGCCTAGGCTTAGAGCTTAAATGGAGCCCCTGGCAGGAGGGTGTGGTGCCCAGGTGAGGCTGGTCCGAGCCATTAAGTCCTATTACTTGCCTCTGGTCCCTGACAATGGGTTTGGTAGCTGTGAAATGGGGTATGGACCGTATTCGAAATGTCTTCCTCTCTGCACACCTGCAGCTCTGCTGGGTTATGCCCTACAACATTGCCCAGGCCATGTTGTCCCCTCTCCTACACCTTCACAGGTGGCCTAGGCCATCAGGAGAGCACCCAGCCTCACACAAACCACCAAGACAGGAGTGACAGAGCATCTTCTGTGCAGATGTGCCGGACTGCTATGCCATGGCAGGGGGTTTGGAACTAGGTGATCTTTAAAGTCCCTTCCAACCCAAGCAATTCTATGATTCTATGACTAGAACTCCAAACAGAGCCCCAGGAGAGACCCAGGTTTGGCCAAATTATGAGCAGCCATCCCATGGTGCCTCCATGTTGTACAGGTAAGCAACACAGAAAGGCTGAAGGCATGGCACTAACAGAACTGCTCATCCATCTCGCTATTCCTTTAAAGTTAAAAATCACCATAAACCCATAGACTAGCATACGGTACGTCTGACACCACAAAAGCAGTTAAACTTGTCGACATAATTTCAAGAGCATTGCAGAGATCTTCAGTGTAAATAGCAGAGATCTCCAGTGTAAATAACAGGACGGTGGAACCTGAGGGGACTGAGCCAAGTTTGGGACGAGGCAGGATTCGACTCTCAATAACAGAAAATGGAGACATTGTCTCCTCTACCTCACCCTCAATTGTGCTTTTAGGCATCTCAGAAAGCAGGGATCAAGGGGGCCACATTTCTGGCTGGATTCCCAGTTCTAATTCAAGTGCAGCACTGTCCGCTACACAGATTTTTAATGGAGCAAAATACACTTGAAATAATTTGTACTGTAATTAGAAACCTTGCCTGCAATTTTAATTGAAAAAAATATCTCATCTCCAATAAACAGATTCTATTAAATACTCACCACTGTGCCAAGGTGTTTATTATGCCATATTTACAAGTTTCCGGTCAACCTTTGGAAGGTTTAACAGGAATGAAAAAACATGATACAAAAAGAAGTCTATATCTACCTATGCCCTTCTTTACACTTACACAAGCATAGTAAAATGCAACTAACCTAAGCAACCAAACCTGAATTAACATCTTGCTATAATAAAGAGATTGAAAAAAAAAAAAACAAGGAACATTCACAGACACAGGAAGAATGATACATTTCTAGAGGTTTCTGTCTGAAGGCAACAGGCTGATCATTACAATTTTTTAAGTTTTGGAGATGATAGATAATTTTGTGGCAGTATTGGAAACAAGAATCTCCTTCGCAACATGCACATCTCCTGCTAACTCAACACGCGGATGTGAGCATATTTGCTGATATAACATCCCTGACAACCTGGGTGTGAGAAGAGGTGAGGGCAGTACTCATATGTGCTTTAAAAACCCAATAATGTCAAGTGATCTGGTCATCTATTCTCAGCCAGCAGACAGGACACTGAGTAATCATGATGGGATTTTAATGGTTCAGGCCAGCAAGCGATGGCGCTGCTGAATTCTGAACAAGCTGCAAATGTACAGGGCAGTCCCAACAAGAACCCTACAGAGAGTGACAGGTTCAGCCTACTGCATCTCTCTGCTTTTAGCAGTAAGGGTTATTTCTACAAGGTCACCTCAGACTTCAAGGAGCAGTTAATGGAAGCAGCTGTCTCAGAAAGCTCTTCTCACATGTCCCAACTCTTCTTTTATGGCTGGGAAGCAGCACGTGGGATGGTCACCCCACACTCAAAAAATAGTTCTGCAGTTTTGGAGTACCGCTGTGAGTGAGCGGCACCCCAGATGCCTTTTCAGGGCCTGTCCTCTGACTGAATGAGAGCTGGGGCTGAGGAATTTGGAGGAAAGTTCTTGAGCTTCTTTTGCACAAGGATTTCTTCTTGCTTTATCCCTTGCTCCAAAGTCTAGGCTGAGCCCTCAGCTGTATGTATGGGAAAGATCACTTCATGGATATACAGGAAGGCAGGATAAAAA
Organism: Chauna torquata; assembly: GCA_013399475.1. Taxonomy (NCBI): domain Eukaryota; kingdom Metazoa; phylum Chordata; class Aves; order Anseriformes; family Anhimidae; genus Chauna; species Chauna torquata. Next base: position 1,100,909 of record VXAL01019425.1, on the reverse strand, counting down.
CTTGCCCATGCCTCAAGCATTGCCATGAACAGGAATAGCTTATATTTTAGATTTAGAAAGCAGAACAGAATATGAGATCCAGTGACAGCACAGAGGGTAGCTCTGGTCTACTACAATCTGTGCAAAAATAAGGCATAAAACAACTGTCCGTCTAGTAATTGTGTCCCATCAGAAATTTAAATACGAAATTCCAAGTCATTGCCTACCCTTTTTTAAATTTTGTCCCTATTTTAAAATGATGCTACTGCAAGTTTGTTATTGTTTACACCAGCTGCTGATAAATTATCATTTTTAGACTTGTAATTATTTGCAAAACTCAAAGAATATCAGCTGTGAGAAGGATGGCATTGTTTTGAGGTTATTTTTATTATTTCATCAAAGGAACATAGCCCACTAAGACTGTTTCGTTTGCATAAACCTTGTAATCTTTTCTAACAAATCACATACAGAAATATTTTCCAGTGTCTGCTGAACATCGTGATAGCAAATACATGTAGGCACAGCATGTAATTTAGAGAATATTTTTGTTTTATTTATAACATGGAAGTGAACAGGATGGTCTGTTTGCAGTTGCCATGGAAATTGCTGGCGTTAGCTTACTTCTTACCAAAGAGGAAGCAAAGAGCTTTTCACTTTCTGCTATTTAACCTCTTTTAATATTAAAACCCTATATACTGCAGTAGTACAACTCTCTCCTCTTTGGAAGGTCAAAGGCATTCTAGAGCTATCATTGCTAAAAAGAAATTAGCTAAAAAGAAATTTTGAATGCTGTGCATATGCTTTGTAAACATGATATGTCTTGAAACAGATTGAGCTCATCTGCTTAGAAGCATTTTTNTTTTTTTTTTTTTTTTTGCATTTTTAGTATTTAGGAGAAGCCTTTGGATTGTGAAAGCAACAAAAACTATGGCAAAAGATGGGCTAAGGAAGTTAATGCAAAGCACCTCCACATAATTTTTACTAACTTCTCCCTACCACATTGCTGCTCTCAGGTGTAATCCCAAGGGATGGAGAGTCACACCAATGACAAACATCTATACTACACTGACATCCCTCTCCACTCTTAAAGTTCAAACAACAAAAGCAAAAAAGTAATACAAAATCACTTCTTCCTTGTGAAATTACAACCTTGGAGAGGGAGAGTGACTCCATAAGTCCCTAAGGTATTTCACTTTTACCTCTGCAGCTAATGGCAGCTAAAAAGTTCCCAGCTGATATGAAGTTAGGTAACAGCATAAAACTCTTTCTGGGTATGATAGCAAAATCCAGTTTCAGTGACATTTGATTCTGCCAGGATCTATACAACCACGGAGTAACAATACTGAATCTAACACAACTCCTTGCTGTCAAGGCTGAGTGTCCTCCAGAGCAAGGACAGAAGGACCCACCTTGTCTCAATCACCAGTGGTTTACAGATTTATCAAAAATTAAAAAGCCTGTAGGATCCACTTTTGCCTCTAAGTCTGACCACAGTTTGAAAAAATATATATTTATTTAAACTAGAATATATCTTTTAAGAAAATATTTGAAAGTTTCTGGTGATGGAAAGTCCACCAACCCCTTGGGAGAGGGGTTAGTCCCTCCGTTTGAAGGAGATATGTTAAATAAGCCTATACGGTGCAGGGAGGAAACAGGTCAACCTGGGGAATGTAAGGAGAATTTTTTGCAAACACGTGCAGGGAGTAGCATGTTCCTCTTCTTCCTCTATGCCCCAAATAACAAGGATGTAAAATTTTACAGCTGTAAAGAAAAAAGGAGTCAGGCAAAAACATCAACAACTTCCTTACCAAAACATAGTCTCCTTTTTCCAAACAAGCACAGAAGTTGAAAATATTTTTAACAAGAAAAAAAAAAAAAAAGGAATGTCTAAATGCTAGGAAGTAAAGCAGTCCTTCATCCACTTTGCTTTTTATTAGATTGTGCACAATACCACATTTCAACCGTCCCTTGCACCTCTTTTGCCTGCAAAGCCCCCTTCTACTCATTTTTCAGTTGGCACTTGGTAGTGTCCTGCAGCCTCTCAGTGCTCCTGGTACCACAATGTGCTGCACGCGTGTGATGATTCCTCACCTATGTGTCTGCCGATGCAGGCTGCTTGCAGGCTCAGCTCCATAGTGCAGGGTACAGAAACTGCTGCATTTAGCCACAGAGGATCTCCTGCATCCAGTTTTGTGAAACACAGGAGTTATCAGCCAGCAGGGCAGCCAGGACCTGGCAGACATAGCTGATATCAATTCAATTCAGGTTTTTACTGTTAGGTGAGGACATTAAAAAGATACAAGAAAAAATAGGCTGGACTCATGCCATCCTGTTTAGAGGTGAGCTGCAGATAGTCTGTCGGTAATGTGGGTGACAAGCAGTTAGGTGCCAAGTGCCCTTCCTATCACTGTTACACAGGGCAGTCAGCACCTACCCATGCTTTCATCTCGCTTCTCAAAGCACGTGTGTGTGTGTGTGTGGATAAAAACTGCACTTCATCTTTAACAGGGAGCTCTTCAAGTCGATATATTGCTTAACTGGCAAATAACACAGCGCTTTGGACAGAGGTGAAATGTGGAGATCATCTCTCTATTACAAGAGCCTGGCAGCAGCGTTCAGCACCAGCTGGAAATTGCACCGGGCCTTATCGGGCCAGGCTGTCAGGAGGGAGTCACAATAATCTAATCTTGATGTGAGAAATGCACGGGTAACCAATTCAAGGTCAGGACAGCTACAGACCATAGATATTTGTTAAAAGATAAGGCAGCCTCTGAAATAACTTTCAGGATCTTGATTTGCTGAGGTAGACAAAATTTAAAAAAAAAAAAAACCTGCCTTCTGATGAGGGAAAGTGCAGGTAGCAGTGATGGACAAAGAGCGTTTCACCTCAGACAAAGCTGCCTTTCAGCACTGTTTCAGCCGGTGATCCATCTGCATCATTTGTAAGGAGCAGTAATAGGCTGCCAATATTTTAATAAGTAGCTGCCACAAAATTCCCTCTCAGCTGTGACAAATCTATGGGCTCCAGGGAAGGGTTGTTTGTGGAAGGAGCAGGCAAGAAATTAGAAAACTATCCATTTTTTTCTTGCCCTTCCCACTGAAACATGCACTTCAGCAAAGCAGACTCAGGGAAAGCAATGCTGATATGGTGAGGTGCAGCTCTCCACCCACGCTCTGTGCTGGCAAGCCACGAGCTTCCTCCAGAAGCTATTTAGACTCATTAGTGCACACTGAGCCTGTGCTAATGAGTCCTCTCTCTCAGCAGGGTTCACCCTCGTGCAGGGTTTTTGAACAGGAGTGAGCTGACACCTGTCTGGCTCTGAGGGGCAGAAGTAACCCACATGCGGCAGCCAACTGTGCTGCCAACACCCAAAAGACCAAAACAGAGAATTATAGGGCCAGGAGGTGAGGATGCCAGGGCAGAGTGGGCAGGTAGAAGGAGGGGTGAGCAGGGCACCAATCAGAAAGGCAGTGCTGACATTTCAGGACACTAATCACGTACTGGCACACCCCGCGGTATCACTGTTCATCTGGTTTTGCTCCTGTATAGGCATCCCACCTCCCAGCCTACGCAAACACACACCGAAAAACAGGATCTGCCCTGGGTTCACAGCACAGCTGTGCACCAGATGCTGTGGAAGGGGTTCATCCAGCAGCAGTACCTTTGAATAAAATTTTGAATAAAATTTTGGGGTTTGTTTGGCCCATGGCTATCTGAAAAGCAGGATTCTTGGCTTTCCAGTTGCTTGTGAATATGTGGAGTTTGTAAAATGGGCAACGCTTCCTTGGGTAGAGTTCAAAGTCACAGTAATTGGTGCTAAGGAAGACAAGAGCAGAGTGGAGGAAGTCAAAAGACTGATCCAAACTCAGAAACCTGGAGTAGAATATAAAAGCATTTCTTGGCAGCTGGCTAAATTAAGAGACAAGAGGGGCCTCAAACAGACAATCAGACAGTACTGTGCTACTGCTGCTGACTGCTCCCTCATTGTTCCTGGTTCCAGTGTATTACCACTGTCTGCTATTATTATTGAACTTCTGCAATCAAATGCATGCTAATATTTTACTTCTGAGTGACAATCAGCTGTTATAACGACAGTGCATAACCCTACAAAATGCACTGCTGATCAAACACGACAGCTGACACACAGCACATAGCTAAGGGCATCTTTTTTTCTTTTCTTCTTTTTTTTTTAAAAGGAATAAATGTCGACATTTCATGTTTTTTTCTCAAATATTCAATAAAAATTCAGGTACAAGGGATAAGTTAATGGTTCGTTGGCTTTGGGTTTTTTGCTTTTTTGTTGTTGGTTTTTTTGCTTTTTGTTTTTCTTTTTTTTTTTTTTTTTTTGTAAATTTAATCCAAGATAATTTTTTAACTAAATGATCCTATTTAGCCAGCTTTTCAACTTTTAATCTAGTACAAAGAGTAAAGTCATTCCAGTTCTTTGAATTCTTTTACTTTGGTCAAAAAAATTTCTATAGAGGATGTTTTTCTTTCTAGCCATAGTAATGAAACACATTTGTTGACTTGACTCCAGAGATTTTAAACAGGTATCTATCCTTGTTTAATTTCACAGTAAATAAGGTTTTCTATACAGCTGAAATAGTTTAAACTAGATTTATTTCAATCTCTAGTTCTTATGGCTTTGTAAATACCAATAGAAAACTATGCTGAACTGCTACAAGGTAATCAGATCTCCAGTGGAAAAGCAAGAAGAGCCCCTGAATACATACTCCTAAGTAAAATGAAATAAACAGCTATCTGGAGAGAACTGCAAATGTATTAATTTCACCACCTCTCCCCAACCCCCCTTGGCACCCCAGGGAATACAGAGTTGGCTTAGACTAGCCTTCTTCAGGAAATGATAGAAAAAGACAATTACCCATGTTAGCATGCTGCTGCTGCCAAGTGGAAGGGGGAAATGGGCAGAATACAAGAAGAGCAGGAGCACATTGCCCTCATTGCCACCATTTCTTTGTGAAAACACAAAGAAAAGGCTGATGGGGAATGCCAGCAGCATTCAATCCAAGGGCTATGCCTGGTGTTGGGAAGGCATCGCTTTTGCTTTTTCATATTCTACCACTGCAGTTCTCTATGTACTTCTAGCAAAGGCAATGATGCTTTCTTAGGTTTCCAGAGAGTCTCTTTCCATTCTGTGGTCAGTTCTGTTGTATAACTTCTATTTTTCCATTATTTCCCCCCTTTGCTTAATTTGTAATTGCCATTTTCCCCCTCCAAAGATCCTGCCAGTCAACCATCACATTGGTGATTTAAGACTGAGGTAGTGCTGAGTGAGCTTTACGACAGACCAGGGACCCCGCTGTGTTAGGTAGGCTGCAGGCACAGGAAGAAAGAGTCCTTTGCCACAGAGGGCTTGCAGTCCCAGCCCCTTCAGTCTACAATGCTTTGTCTTCCAAGTCTTAAAACCTTATTTAACAGCATCCAGCCAACGTATCGCAACCCTCCACACACACACACACTCCTCAGGAGACCTGCATTGTAAGGGAAACTTCCAAACCAATAACAGTGTGGCCTCAAAGTCTTCATTCAGCAGCTTTTTTCATTCCTTCTTCTCTGATTATATACCCAGGCTCCCGGGGCTCATTGCCACGGGCTGTCTGACTGGCTGGCTTCTCCGGTGGAACAGCCTCCTCCCTGAAGCCTCCCAGCGCTACCTTCGCTTAGCTGGGCCCTGCTGTAACAACAGCCTCCTTGTGCTCCTCCAGGAGAACCTCTCCACGCAGTGCCTCGAGCAGTGAGTCTGCAGCCCAGGCGTGCTTCCTGCCAGCACGTTGGCCAAATTCACAGCCATTAAACATTAATGCTGAGCTCCCCTGGACACCCAGCTCAGCTCCAGCACTTTGAGCATGAATAGCACAATTCGGGGCTTTATCCAGCTCCAGCTGAGAGCTGGATGCATAGGACTTTTGAGCACACTGAGCTTACTCACTGCAGACCTACAAAGCAACCAGGGCCACCTCAACAACATGCTGAAAGAAGATAGCCCCCCCCCCAAAAAAAAATTGGCTTTGCTTTTAAGGCGATGCCGGCTCTGAAGGCTCCCTGTGTTCCATCATACACGTGGGGTTAACAATCTAAACACCTGGATAAGAAATGATGGAAAGTCTCTTCCCAAAGATGAAAGTGAAAATGCCATTGGATATCATTATACCAACGGGAAGCTTATTATTCCTGGGGTACGACAGGGGAGTTTTTTAGAGAGAGACCAAAGGTGATAGGGCTTAATGGCTTCTGGGGCTGCAGGCCTGTGAGGAAAGCTCCAGGAGCCGTATATCACTTTTCAGTCACTAACACTAAACCACAGTGACCACAAAGATAAATACAAGTGCCCACACAGGATCCAAATTAAATAGAGTCAGGAAGAGCACCATGAATACAGAGAAATAATCAATAAGGTTTGCTATCAACAGAGCTGAGACAAGACTGGATAGTTTTTTTATGAGAATGATTACTTTAAAATGAAAAGGAAGCAGACTTTGGTTTCCCCTAGTTTTCAGGAGTTTTCTGATGAGACACTGGAAGTTCTTCCTCTCATATCATTATCTCCTTCCAAGTAAACTGGGTTTTGTATGTTGTCCTTCCATTGGTCCTCATTATATGAAGGCAACCAGATGGCAAAAACTTCAAACACAACAGTATTTTAGAAAGAAAATTTCCAGCATTCTCAGTTTCACTGCTCCCTGTCCATAGAACCAGTTGTGGTACTTGTAAGGTACAATCCAAAGGAGACTAATAATTTGTGAAAGGCTGTAATTACCCACAACAGACAGCTATACCAACACTACACTTCAGGGAAAGGACAGATCACCCAACACTGTTAAGATGGGGAAAGAGAGCATAGAAAAAAAATTTTTTCCAAAGGAAAAGATGACTAATAGTCTTATACTGAAATCTGTATTATGAGAATTCATGTAAAATACTCCTTACTGTAAAACTAATACATTACAAGTAAATTTTGCTCCTGCTTGTATGCTGTAAAGCTGTGCATTTGGAAGTGACAGAGGCACAAAAAATCAGAGTTGTCCCATATTTTGAAAATAATAATGTTGGTACTAATTCTATAACCAATAGAATAAGGAGAAGCCCTTCCAAGCTCTTCAGTATGTCTCAGAGCAAAACTTCAGTAGCTAATTAACAGATACTGAATGACCTGACTTTCCTGGTACAACTTCAGGGTGACCAAGAGCAAGGACTCATCATCTGAGAACATTAAACCAGCAGGGCACCCAGCAACTTACTAAGACAGTGAAACGTACTGATAAATACTGAAATACACTGAGCTTTCAAAGGACATGGACTTAATAGATCCCTAGAAGTCTGCAAGCTTCTAGTACAACAGGGAAAATCACCTGGTCCAGCTCAGCTTGTTCCATCCTAAAAAAATTCCAGATGAAAATGAGAACTAACTAGCAAGACAAGGCCAAAGTGGAAAAAAAAAAAAAAACAACCACTATTCCACTCAGAACTGGTCATAACTTAGTATTTCCCTGCTGCTGGGAATTCAAACATTTCACAGATATTGTTGGGAGCATGCATGAAAACTTGCAATCTTGGTTTTCTGGAGGAAGAAAAAGAGTTTGATTATTTTTTTTCTGAAAGAGATTTTCCCATTTTTTTTCTACAAAGAAGCTGCAGAAATTGGTAGTCCTGGCTCCAAGAAATCCTCCAAGCAGCCACATAACTGAGGGAGAACCAAATTGTTCCCTGGAATCAAGAGAGCTCCCACTGTGAAATAGAAGACTCTTTGTCACAGCTCAACCTCCAGGTCTCCAGCTGATGGTGCGAAGGCAGCTCTGCACATTGGTACTGTTGGTGTTAACCTTAGTGCTGTAAAGAGACCTCCCACTAGGCTACACAAGAAGTCCCTGCCCAAGACAACTTCATCTATGTTTCACTGAAGTCCACTGAAATACGAAGTAGTCAGTAGTTTTATCAGGACCACAGAAGTTTCCTTAGACCACGAATTTCTCATTAAAAAAAAAAAAAAAGAGAGAGAGAGAAAATGTCCAAAAAAATAATGAGAATGATGCTATTCCAGCACCTTCCTCTTCTTAAAATCTTAGAAAACTGGATTACCATACCTGGAATGTTCCTTCAAATCCCAGTACTCCCTACCTACAAGTAACTATTTAAATACAAGGGATTCAACACAAGGATTCAAACGCACTACCTTTACTCCTGAGGAGCAAAGTATGAGTGGTCCTGCCCAAAGGTCTAGGCTTGCAGCCAGTACACGATGACGAACATCCACAGCATAGCCACAGCCTTCTATTACTGGCTAAGTGAGGAGCAACTGTAGGTGCTGCCCTAAAGAAAGTTAGTGTTCACAGCAGCTGTTTACAGAAGAAAATATTCCTTGAACAACCACAGCACACATGAAAGAGCTTAACCAAGCTTCAGCTGAAGAGAATGAAGGTCCAAAGCCAATTGCCCTTGGTTCGTCACAGCTCTTAACTAGTCGGTCTTAACTTTCTGTTAGAGGATGCAGATGGTCCCCTAGAGATGTCAGCGGAGAGACAAAACCGGTGGGAAGCATTGTCTCTACAGAGTCTTGCCCTCCAAACTTTGTAGTCCATGCCTTGCCCCAAATATTAAGTTCATACCTCTTCATGAGATGTAGGTGAGCCGTCTCCAGGTGTTTCATGCCTCACTGCTATCTACAGGGAGACATATACATTCACCTCACAGCTGCCAAAGTATTGGGCTGCTCTTCTCCTTGTTTATAGAAAGAGGACAGCAGTGAGCTTCCAAATTTCCTGGACTTCACACTAACATGCTGCTTATCTTCCAGGAGCTGGGCTATTACATGATGGTTGTTGGCCAGGCCGCCTTTAGCAACAGAGACTGAAAGACACAAGCCAGCTCTGATCTAGGAGCCAGCTAGCCAAAACACGCACCAGAACCTCCAAACTCGTTTCTCCTTATTTCTGAAGCTGGCCCTTTTTCAGGGCAACCGCAACATCTTCAGGCAAGGCTGGCCGCTCACAGTTAAAAAAGAAGCCCTGAAGGAGACAAAGGAAAAGCATGCAAGCCCTTTCCAGCAACGCTTTTAATTGCTGAAGTAACAGGCTGCCTTCTTTCAAAGACAGTAATAGCAAATTCCCTCCCACCTCTCTAACTAAAAATTAAGATTATAAATGAGATGGCGTATTTTAAAAGAAATCTATTTTGATTTTACAATCCCACACTTATCTTTACACGCAATGTCAGGATGCCTTAAAGTGTTAAATAATTCCCTGCCATCCTCCTTTTTGCAGAAATGTCATTCCTCTATTGCTCCCTCCTCCTCCTTTGACATTAATAATTATAATTGACATTATTGCAGTGGCCTAGAACTCAGACTGTCTTGTGCTAGGTCTTAGCTCTGCCACAGCTTTCTTGTATGACCTTGAAAAAGTCATTTCAGACCCGTGCTTTGGTTTCCATGTGACCAGATGAAGGAAATTTTACTTTATATCCTCCTTCCCCTCTTCAGCAAAGAGGATGCATACTGCTTAACAGAATACAGCCCCGCTTTAGGTTATCACCAGTAGCCATTACTGCTAAATAAACCCTGCTATGCTGCTGTGCATCTTTCCCACAAGCACTACCAAAAACACAACACAAAAACCAATGAGGCATAACCTGAGCCTTCTGGTGGGAGAGACAAAGGTGATCTTAGGACTCAGCTTCAAAGGATACATGTTTCCATTGTAAAAGAGCTCCACACTCAGTATTACAAGATCTGATCATGACATCCTCCAACAGATCACAGCTACAATCAGTCAAAAAATAACACCTTAAGTAGTAAAATAGCCAAATGCTACTGAACATCAGTGGGATCTCTGTGCCCAATTCCCTTTCTGCTGCTTTGAAAGGCCGGGATGGAAGAATAGTTGATAACTTTTGGAGCTTCCATTATCCCTGCTCCCCATTGCGCTTCTCTCTGTACACTGGGCCCTTGTCAGTGATATCCATTTAAGAGCACTCTCCTCAGCAGAGGCCAATAGCTGCACCTAAAATAAATTGCTCTGTTAATCAGCAAAAGCTGAAGTTAAAGGGCTGAGTGGCTCTGTGAATATCAAGAGTGGGATTCCATCTGTGGGATGCCATCTGTGGCTTAGGCTCAACCAGAGAGCCTATGTTTAATTAATGTGGCTGTAATTTGCTCAGATCTTAATAGATCATGGACCATTCCACTTAATCACAACACACAATTTGGCATATATGAGCCATCCCGCATGATGCTGTGTGGGTTGAGTGAACGCAGAGTTCAAACTACCTCTTACCCTCCATAAAAGTTCAGGTCACTGCAGAGGTCAGTGCTGTGTAAAGCAGCATGGGGAATCTCAGATTGCCATTGCCTGTCCTGTACCTGACCTGGAAATAAACACAGGATTGATGTGTCTAGCTTTGCCAGTGCGTTCACACGGAAAGAAGCAGAGGTCTCTCTCTTGAAACATGAGAGCAATCCTGTAAGTAAAGTGAGGAAGAGCAGCCAAAGGCCAGAAGCAGAGAGAAGTCATGGGTAAACTCCTTCTGGACTCTGGAGTAGCAACTGCAAGTGGTATTTGCAGCAAGGAAGAGGGGACCTCAGCTTGAAGGAGGTTGTGGCTGAGCAGAGGATGCTGAGATGCTCAAAAGGGGTATAAGAATGTATGGGATATCTGAGGAGATGAAGGAGAGGGGTACTCTTTAACATGCCCCCTTCCTCCTTTTTCAACAGACTTCTTCCATGTTGGGTTTGAGTGTATATCATCACACATATATTTAAAAAATCAAAAAGTAAGCAGCTACAGAGTGCCCCCACTTCAGGTCAGAAATCATCATTGCTTATTAGCCAAGATACATGAATAATGTTGCTGAGGAGCTGGAAAAAAAAAAAAAAAAAAAAAAAAAAAAAACTATTTCCTGAGTTGTTAGCATTCCTTGACCTAATCTTTGTTAATAAAGTCCCACTTTAAAAATAACATCATTGGCCCACCTTAACCCTCACCCCATATCCCCATTCTTTCCCCAGACCCAGCAACCCACCATTCATTTCCTGCTGTTCTCCCTTCAGCCACACATTATTCATTGCTAAAGTTTAGTGACTGGTTTAGTGAATACGTGCAGGCACTGAAGCTTGAGGTCTGAGCAACCCAAAGTTGAAGATTAGCTGTTGTGTTGGTCCATCCATTACATAGTCGATGCTCAGGGCTGAAAGAGAAGAGAGCTGAACAAACAAGCTACTCTGATTTGGGAAAAAAAAAAAAAAATCCTCCCCTAAATAACATATATACAAAGGCTTCCAAAGTAGAGGGCTTTCTCTACGTGCATGTCCAAATTATTTGTCAGCAACCTCTCAAACAATTAGGCTGCGGGGACCGTATGAGTGCAAGTGCGTAAGTGCACACAAACAGAGGAACAGTGACCAAAGGACAAGAGGAGCCATTAAGGGGGGGTGTTGGGGCTGCTAAACAGAAGTTGAGAAGGAAATACAAATGCTCTGAGCATTTCTTTTTACATTGGGGTTACAACATAAGCATGAATTGCAGCAAATGATCACATTTCATCCTCTCCAACAATAATGAAAAGGTGTCCGTTCATGTAACCACTGGATGTTTGGATTCCTTAATGAAGCTTGATGAAGACTGAGGAAGTGCAACAGAGAGGTGCAGGGGAAGCTCAGCTCAGAACAGCCAGTGGGGACCTTGATTTCACGACATCTAGCTGACAAGACTGCAACACAATCCAGTGGAGTGGAGCAGGAAACAGACAAATTCTGCTGGAACATAAGCACCGATCAGTCCTTTGCTGCTGCTGTTTGTTACAAAACTAACTGACCTACCAGAGATGTGGGAGATCCACCATCATCTGAAGTCCAAACGCTTCCCCAGAGCGCTGTTTCTGTGGCAGCTTCTCAGTTTGTGGCATCTGCACCACCAATAGGAAGTGACCCAGCACAGAAGATGGCATCACCAAAAGCTGTGCTATCTGCTGGCCATGGCATCCTCCGTGTTACCTCTCCAGACCATCATCTCTGTATAGCAAAAGCCTGAGCATAACGGCTTGTAAATAGCTCTGGAGGGCAGAGAGACTCTCAGAAATATACCTCTAACACTGCCTTCCTCAGCCAGCATTAAATCAGTCTCTGGCATCTGTAGCATGTAGCCATGGATCACCCTGAAATATCAGCACAAGTGTTTCCCAGCAGTAGTAAATCCATCAGTGCTGCCCATACCATGCCTGGGCTTCAGCCGTTTCAGCCTGCTATGGCTGTTGTATTTGACACTTTCTCAGGTCATAAGACTCAGTGCCCTGTTTCACCATTCTTCCTGGGACGTGGAGATGTTTCCCATTACTCTAAGGAAGTGTCTTTCTAAGTGACAGCACCACCCAGCTGTTGGGACACCTTTCATAACAGTGCTGCTGTTTGCAGCTATTGTTTCCAATTTCAGACACTCACAGCACCATTCTCACAAAGTCATGCATGGCTCTACACCACACGGTGTGTAATGTGGAGCTTTATCTGCCTGTGCTTTATCTGGAACTTTATACACATGCAAGTTGCCACTGGTGTTCTGGTTTTCAGCAGGCAACAACTCATGCTGCACCAGTGATGCTTCACCAAACCACAGCCAGGCCAGAGACTCAGCCTGTAGACCCATTTAGCGGATAACTTACAGGACTGGCATTGCTTCCCTTCAGCCCACTGAATTACAGATAATTGGAATTAGCGGCAATATGCATTCACTGCAAACAGCTTAAATTTATGCCATGAAACTCTGGGCCCTTGTCAGAGCTAATATATTTACTCAGAATAGACATGACAGTTCTCATCTCAGGCTTTGCTGATATTCTAGGAGGACAGCAGGACACTGCTATCAATCCAGTGTGGTCCCACAGTACGTTCAGCTTAGTGGGTCACTTTCTGTGGTAATATCACTTTGAACATTCCTCTCCTTTCTAGGCCTCCCTCCCTACAGTTTTCTGGATTTATGTATGCTTTATATATATTTCAGCTTAGGCTTGATAACTTTATTTTCTCGGCAAATACTAATTTTCACAGTTTCATTCTTTTTCAGTTATTTTTGCCCCATGTCACAGTTACAAATACAGTGAGGATCTCAGGAACCTAATCCTGTCACTAAACCAGTTCAGTCCCATATTAATACCAGATCCACCATACACTCCAGTTCTCTTCAAATTTCTGTATTTCATCTTTACCCTCCTGAGCTACAGAAAAACTGATAAAAACATCTACAACTTCAGAAAAAAACTGTTTTCAAAATCAGGCTGCCTTCTGCCACCTTCCTGTTTGCTGGCACTTGTACCTTGCAGATAGAGAGTAAAATATTGGGGATTTCCCCCACCCCACCCCACCCCGATAGTTCATATTTTTAAAAAAGTTTGGCTGCAGCAGAACTTCTGCTTGTTTTGTTTTTCCACTCAGCATAATTTCATGNTTTTTTTTTTTTTTAAAAATACTGGCCCCCCATGTTGTTCAGAAATCACTCAAAGCCAAAGCATTTGAGAGTGGTTTGATTTGAACTGTTTCATCTCCAAGATGCAGTTGCTTGTGACTCTGACCCTTTGGGGCATCAACATACCCTACGGAGAGGCAGTGATTTAGACACAAATGGCTGGAAAAAACTTGTCAGAGCCAAAACAGTACACCAGGTATAAGCATCAGTGTTGGGGGTGGGGGGGATGGATGGAAAAATACCAGCGTTTAACAACAGAATTGTAATCTCCTAACAAAACAATCAGCAAAACAAGCAGCATCTCTCAGGCACACAGAGAGAAGATGCTGGGAGGGAGAGTCTTAGGGTGCCAGAGATAAGAAAATCACATCTGTTGTTCTTTCCTGACGGGGCTGGCCCCCAGCCCTTAACGATCCCTAGCAAAGCCATGTTTATATTCCTGAACCAGTGTCCGCAGTTTACCAGCTGGAGGAACAGGCACCAAAGTTCAAACCCAGCCAATTTTCTCCTGAAAAATCATCACAAAATTGTTCATGTCTGGTCGTCAAAATGATTTCGGCCTAAACAGATGGACTTTAAAGATTCAACAAATGGTCAATATAACACAAAACGGTCACCAGCATTTCTGTTCCTGGACACAAAGCCCTGGTGGTAGCTGTGCCCTTGCGTGAGTTTGCCATAAGGGGAGGGGAGGTTTTGCTCCCTCCCTCAAGCCTGCCTTTTGCTGTGATCCAAAGGCAGAGGGTGGGGAAGGGGAGGCACATGGTATGAGTCCAAGTGGGCCCTGCTAATGACAGAGGTCTGCAGTGACCATGTCACACACTGCCCAAAAGGGAGTGACTCCAGGGAATGGGACAAGGTGGCAAAGCCAACAAACCTGCCAGTGTTGCACTGTGCATGGGAATGAAAAGGAGAGTGGGGCTTTGAGAAAGGGTTAAAAAGCATCAGACCAAGCCCTGAGTTGGAAGGGATGCACAGAGGAAAAGTGGAGCGGTAAAGGCAAACCAGAAACCGAGAAGATGCCTAATTTGTAGCAGCCAGACAGCACCACTCCCACCCCTTTAGCAGCTGGAGCATTGGGCAGCTGAACTCTAATGGAGTCAATTTGCTGCTGGAAATAATGACTAAATTACTCCCATTTGCCCAGTGAAGAGGCTGAAGTCTAAGTAGATGAACATCGGGAGGTAACAAACTGTTAGGAGCAGACTGATGTGTTGTGAGGCTTCTGTGCCTTCGAAAGGGAGCTGACAACGCACAGCACCCTTCAGCATCCCTGGGCTCCTGTTACTACTGCAGAGCCCTTCCACCAAGTTAAACAAGTTTCTAGCTCAGTTCCTGCCAAGCCCCGAGGAAAGAGAGCTTGGCCGAAATGTCAGCTAATAAATGAAAGGGTTTATTTGAGGAATAAACAAGGGACAAGGCTTTCAGCAGCAGTGCTTTCCACCCTGTGCTCTGCACCCCTTGCAGAGTGGGAGGAGAGGATCAGGCTGCTCAAGAGGAGTGGGAAGGGCTGGTTATTTGCCACTTCTGCCCAGGCAGCAGCAGAGTGGAGCTTTTTGCGCTCATGCCATGGCGGGATTCAATGGCTGCTGAGGCTCTGCTGGCAGGCAGGAGGCAGCTCCCTGCAGCCCTTTGGCTAACATCTCAGCCACACAGGATGCTCACGCTAAATGCAGGATTGCAGTATAGAGGCGAGGCACCTCATACTTAGATGCCGTGATACCTGGCTTTTAGGATCAAGTCTTCCTTGTATCTTTTCCTAAGGGCCATCAAGAGGTTTATCTCCCCATCCCATCCAGGCAATTACTCAATTACTGCTCCCAGGATAAAACCAAGAGTAAACCTTGACTTTACAAGCCCCATGTGTGACAAGCCCTGGGGAGCTCTGTCAAAGGGCAAACGAGACTGCAGGAGGCGGTAGCCTCCCCTTCAGTACCAGCTGATGATTCATATGCTCCCTGTCACTCTATATGGGAAATATATTGCAACACTCCATCAGCATCACCCAGCCCTGATCCACACAGACATCTCTCAGCCAGGCAAACTACAGAGTTAAAAGCAGCAGCAGTAGCAAGGGAGAACACCAGGATATTCCACGGTGAGCCCAAACCACCTGAGGGTTGCTGTGAATATATTCCTGCTGTCATGCAGCAATTCAGCAGCAGGCTCTGGTCTGTGAATCCACTCGCCTCCCTGTCATCTCTGTCACTCCATTGTCCCACTTTGGCCATCCAGATGAAGGATCCCTGAAAAACCCTGTTAAAACTAACTTTTGTTGTTTGGCATTTTGGGAGTAAGTGTTCATTTTATTTCTTAAAGGAGGTTGGCAGTTCTGGGCCCTCCCAGTGCTTTGGCAGGTTTAAAGTGTTGCAGAAGGAGTCAGAAGTGACTTTCAGCAACGCCCCACTCCTGGAGATGATGAGGAGCACATCCCCATACCTTGCAATGGACAGGCATGAGCCAGTTCAAGCTGTACACAGATAAACAGCACCCCTACAGACTGCGTTTACAGGGCACGTATCCGATGGTAGGGCTGGCTCCTCCAAATAAAGCTTTGCCTTGAGAAGGGAGGGGATCTACCAGCTCATTACACACTCTTAAAATAGTTGCGTCTTCAAAACACACTTCAGCTGTCAGCTGCAATGCTTCCTCCCTGCCCCGAGCCTCCCAGGCACCCGCCGCAAGCCAGGACTGGAGTGCCAGCACGAGGCGGTGATCCCATCCGCAGTGCTGCCCCGTCGTTTCAGCGGATGCGCAAACGAAGATGCCCAGAGCACTTGGATTACCACGTCATCACTGGCTCCCAGCTTCAGCCTCAGGATGGCAGGACATGGCTCAGTCTGCTGGTAAGCCGGCTGCCAGCCCCAGCATTCAGATCTCTTGCCGTCATCTCTCTGGCTTGGCCCTGTTGTGTGAGTCATGCATTTAAGCAGATTAGGGATACAGATAAGGTGCTCTGCACATTAGCCATGACAGAGCAGCAGGTAGTGAATGAGCAGAGCTGTTTCAGTTGTCTTCCTAACAGGAATGATCTTTCACTCTTCATTACACAGCCTACTGCATCGCAGCATTAGCATGCATATCCCGATGATTCTCCGGGTGAGTCACCAAATGTAACATATTACAGTGCAACTGAAGCTTTAATAAACAGCACTCTTGTTTTTTTAACTTGATCTCTATTTCCATAATAAAAGCTTTCTGTTATTATCTGTGCATGTACTTGTCAAATCAGAATATTCACAGGGATATTCTCAATTCCCAATCACTCAATAACTTATAAGAAATGCAGAGCAGACATGAAAGCCAGGACACCTGGGTCCCGCATCTTGGAGAACAAACAGAGCAATGCAACCCTGAGTGAATGTACTGCATATCTCCCTGGGAAGATTTCCCAGCCTGCGTCATACCCACGCACCAGAGAAGGAGCAATAGCAACTTCTTCTGAAACAGAAAAACCCTCCAGTCAAGCTTAGTGGAAAAGGGCTCTGGTAGACACCTACCTCTGTTTCCCACGGGATATAGCACGGTGCTTGTAACCCAGCCACGAGTGGGATTTCCGCACTAAAGTAGCTTAGAGAGTGCCCTGTCCTGCGGACTGCCTCAGACTTAGCTCAAGCACCCAAGTCTTCCCAGTCTTCAGTGAGGATCCCAGACATCTAAACTGGAGTATAGATCCTACCAAGTGCCAAAACGCACATGGTCCATGCCATGCTCAATGCTGAGATATTTACATCCTTTCATGGCTTACAGAGCTTGCAGGTTGCATCTGAGTTGGTATTTTTTTAATATCTCTTTTCCAACACTTCCTCCTAATGAGGAATCTTCTTCATTCTACATTTGTACTCAGTCCACACACTGCATCACCTAAGATTTCCATGAGCTATTTTTAACAAATAAATGTGCTCTTCAGATGAGTTTCTATTGAGGAATGCACAGCTTCAGCTCCTTGCACAGGCAATGGAGAGCCATAGCACCACGTCACGTGCTGTACATCTACCACGTCGCACATAGCTGTAGGTGGCCACTGTGCCACCTTTCTCATTGAGCAGAGACCATGGTGGCCTGGACTTCGCTACTGATCTAGGTGTTACAGCCTTGCTTCTAGCTGCGGTCAAGCATAACAACTCCTAAAGTAATAAATTTCTGCTGTCTCCTCTTGCCTCCAATTGCTCATTCCGTGTGGGCTGGTTCACCTTGGCTCAGAGACAGACAAGAATCAATACTTGACCTATCTGTTGGTGGCACACCTGACATATCTCTCTTCAATGTTTCTATCATATTTGTTTACCTCCAATGAAGTAATAGTTTCAAGATTTTCTAATCAATATTAGACAGGACATTAAAAAGGTGCTGAGCAAGATTATTTAAAAATAATCTGAATGAATCAATGAAGACAGCCTAGACTATCAACAAAGTTATTACTGTCATTATATCAGAAAGACAGCGGGGGTGCTGGGTCAGGCTGATGTTTTGTGAGTTTGCTCTGAGGCTATGTGATGGAAGTCTTCAGGGCTGGGCTTCAGTGACACTGTTATAAACTCGTAAAGATAGTAATCGTGGAAAAGATATGGTAGGCAGCAGAGTCCCAGAAGAACAGATCTACAGGTAGAGCTGGTTTGGAAATTGGTTTCAGGAAGTGTTGGAAGAATGGGGAGGTGAAGGGACTGGAGGGGCTGATGCTGGGATTCATACTGGAGGCCCAGGGAGGGAATAGAAATGGGGAAGAAGAGAAATGAGGACAGGAAGACATGGACAACCCAGGGTGAAACCTAGGCCATCATGGGGTACTCATGTTGCCTACCTTTGGACATCCACATTTGGTGCCTGAGGACTTAGGTCCACCTAAGTATGTGGCAGGGATAGCAGAGAGGGCCAGAGCCAGGTCGGGGGTGGCAGGGTCTGAGGGGCTTCTCCACCCAGTCCCTCAAGTTAGGCAATTAGATTAATTGCCTCCTGGCAGCAAGCCGTGAGAGGAGGCATGTGGGCTGTAGCTGTGCCCTTAGAGATTTGGTAGCCTGGCCCGGTAGCCCCAGGAGAGGGGCAGGGTGCTGTTTGGATGACAGCGTGGTGGCATGGCAACAGTGGGGTCCTCACACAACCACACTCCTGCATGGTGACTTCTGTGGCTCCTGCAGCTGCACCAGGTTGGAGGGTTTCTACATAGCCAGAGGCTTTAGGAATGTGGTTTTGCTTCCTCTCAAAGGAAGCAAGGTGAGTTCAAATCCTGCTGATGAGCTTTTGCTTGTGCACCCTTTTTAAGGAGAGGTCCACACAGGGTCTGCCCAGCTCTCCTGCAGCCAAGTGGGTTGTCACGCAGAAATTAGTGCCACTGTTTCTCCCTCTGGCCCCAGTCCTTCTGCCACAGTCCCACATATAAACCTGACTTTGAACCTCTGCCTTTGAACTGTTTTTTCTTTTTCCCTCCACAGTCAAAATTGCAGCAGCTTAACCTCAGGAGGGTAAATGCCCCAAAGAAGTGCTCACCAGGCAGGATGCCAAGGGGCACTGTGCAGGGGGAATCATCCCCTGGACATATCACTCTGGGATGTCACAGCCCTTTCCTCCTGTCTCCTTCCAGCCAGCAGAGAGGCAGGGTCTCTCCTTCACTCAGCCAGTACGTTGCTAGATTACACTTTCTGCCCAGGGGGATTTTTTCTTGCCTCAAGTTAAAAATGGCCACAGCCACCCAGTCAGGACCTTCGGTGACCTGACCCAAAGCTCCTTCATCTGTGCTGGGTGCACTCTTCCCCCTTGCAGAAGGCAAGCAGCAAGCAAATCACAGTCAGTTTGGATGGTAAAGGCCTATAGTGTAGCATATAATCGTGTGAGACATCCTAAATCCTGGGAGCTAAGACTACGTGAGGGAGGTAGAGTTTCAGGCTCAGACCTCACTGTCCAGCAAATCCTGAAGCAAGCTCCAATAAATACAGCTTGGGGAAGCAACACAAGAGCAAGCTGTCCCCCCTGGCACAGTCAAGTAAAGGATGGGTACTACAGGTCTTGAGCTCAGAGGAGACAAGCAAACAGCTCTATAGGGACACTGTAGGGACTGCCTGCAGGGGACAGCTCCTGGGGTGAAAAATGTCCAGAACAATACCTGGACTTAGGCCCAAAGGGAAATAGCTGATTTCTTCTAAGGGACTTTTTCAGACCAGAGCGACATCCATGGAGCACTGGCAATCAAGGGACCAGGGACTGGGAGCAAACCAGGGCACTGGTTTATTTGACAGTGCAGGTAACACCTCCAAGAGTACAGACAAGCTGTGGAAATTGCAGTTGTTTCTTAGGGGAGAAATAAGTGCAGGACCTAGGCTTCCTACTGGCGAAACATATAGAAAAGGGTGAGGGAGGATACAAACCTTGACTATACCCCTGCCTTGGTCAAGGCCCTGCCTTGACCAGGCTGACCACAAGGTCCCCACAAGAAATGGCAAATCTGAATTTCCTTCCGCTATACCAGTGGGAAGGTCTTTCACCTTTTTTGGATCCAGCTTGGGCATCTCTGCAGGATAGTGTGACACACTGACAAGACATTCTTGGAGATGCTTTTTGTGTCCCTACTAATTACCTATATTTTTAATTGCAGGAAGGGAATATTGAAAGCCACACAAAGAAAAATCTAAAAGCAGATTAGTTAAGATGAAATAAAAATGTCCTGAAAGTATATGTTCAGGTAGCAATAAAAAGACTTTTTATCATTGCCTAGAGGCATACAATAAAAGTATATTTTCAGTGCTTGGCTGCCACAAATAACTGTACTACAATTAGATGTGTGTATTATAAAATTGTGCGGGCGTGGTAATTATCATCCTTTGCAGCAGAATATATTTATACAGATCCTAAATTACAGCACAAAGAAACATCATTTGAGAAGGTTGAAAAAAAAAATGGGGGGGATTAAACTTTCCATTTTATTTTTGGGAAGTATTCTATGAAAAAGTAGGGTGCATCACATATTATGTTGGTCTCTAAAAGTGTAACCATGCAGTCAGACTTGGGGCTGGGAGAGGCAGCCCACATACGTTTCTCTTCGTTCCTTATAGGACTGTGTGTATGCATGCACACACGCCAGGCAGGACCTTTACACGGCTATTTTTAGAGCCACACACCATGTGAACTCCTCCTTGCAGTTAGCTGTGCCTAACGTAACAATCCAGACCTGACTTTGGAAGTACGGTCATACAGTGCCAGGGCGAACTCATACCTGCATAACTAAGATGAGAATCAGCCCTGCTCTGTGCAGTGCTGTCTCACCTTTTTGGTATGACTGCATCTGCAAATACTACTTCACCACACAGAAGAGTCATGGGTACAGCTGCAGGGAGCAGCTGGATCCAATACCCATGGGTTAACGTTTCCAAGGATCTTTCTTGCTTCCTAGTCTTTTCAGCTCAAACCTCGCATTTGGTTTCCAAATGCAAGAAGTCCTTGATCCTTGATCCTGTAATCTACTCACTGTATAGCCTGAGAATTAATTGGCCTCTTATGCTGCAGTTCATACAGTAGTCACAGATGAATCCATCACAGCTTTCAGCTTTGCCTATGCTGTGATTTTTGGGAGATTCTCTTTATCCTAAGAAGTGCTTCTACTGCATGTGGATCCATCATCTTTATCTCCTATATAAGACTGCTTAAGCACTTGCTTGCAACCTCTTAGCATCTGCCTAAAGCCACTACAGCTCTTTGCAATGAGATGGAGCTTGACTGAGAGCTTTTTATTATTTTGAATCCAATATTCCCAGCTTGCATATTATACTCAGAGAAGCCTTGTAAAGCTTTATAAAAATTCTGTCACATATATTCTGATAGGGCTATTTTCATTGTGTTTCTACCTCTATTACTTAAGAATTGTCTAGCTTACTCTCCCAAATGCCATCTTCAGGCAATTTCTTTTCCTAATTTGATAAGCATCTACCATGTCTCTCTCACTTTTTGTATAGCTCTGTTAAAATTTCCTAAAAGGTCAGCTTAGAGGGCAGGACATTTTCACTATAATTGCTGTATTCTGGATTTTCTTAGCTGTGTAAATGAAATTAATATATTATCCTTCAGCAATATTGTATTGACTCTTCTTCTGTAGGAGGCTGTAGTTTTATTTGGTCACAGTATTGTTTGCATGAATAGGGGGCCAGAGGTTAGTAAGGTCGTGACTTTACTACAATAGTACCATCTTCATGGGCCTCATTTCCTCCCTTGCACATCAGTGTTTTCAAAGGACTGGCAGAGCCGGTCTGATGAAACATAGCTGTCTGTAAATTCAGCATGGAGCAAGGCACAGCACTGCCTGGTCTTTGTGCTGATACCACACAGCAGGACGATGCCATGGAGGGAAGTTTTTTTTTACTTATCCTTGAACTACACAAAGCTACTATTCCCTGCTCCTTTAAGTGCTTTCTCAAGGCACACTTTATATGATACCTACTGCAATGCACCATGTTAAAAAGACCAAGCTGTTGCAACCAATGCACACCTGTGACAGACACACCACTAGCAGAAGGCAGTGCTGCACCAATCCCTATCTTCCAGAGAGTGGGAGGGGGCTGACAAAGCATGCGGGAGCTTCTGTGCTTTCAGCCTTTCTCATGCTGCTGCTGGCCCTGTGTGACACCTGGGACAGACCTGGCTGACCAAATTTCGGATCAGGTGTCTGGACTGCAGGTGCCATCTAGAACATTAAATCAATGTTCTCTACAGCACATGTGACAAGCAATCTGGCAAGGCAGCTTTCCCAACTTGCAGAGGGAAAAATTTCCTACTGTACCTTGGCGAAAGCCAGGTTTCTTACAGTGACATTGATATGGCCGGTGGGCACCAGGTCAACATTGTCCATGCATGACTGGTCAGATCCAGCAAGTGTACAGACTTTTTTTGTGAAATATGTAGTGGAAGAACCAGTACTACTGTTAAAAGAGGGTGAATGCTGAAGACACAAGGATAGAAAAGAAACTGAATGATATCATGAGCCCAAAGAGCTTCAGCTGCACAACAAAAACAGCTATAACAATAAAGTCTTAGGCTACAAATTGATGTCACAGTGAAACATCACTTCCAAATCTATCAGAAAAGTTGCACCTGTTGATCAGACTCAAAGGCTTTAGAAAGAACAAACAGCTGAATATACCAATAACAAAACACCAGCATCTTCAGACCCCAACCCTAGATTCAGATTTCAGTGTTTGCTCACAAGCCGTGGCATATTATCTTACACAGCAAGGCAACAGAGAACTGCTAAACTAGGAGAAACAAAAACAACATTTCAAGTGGAAAATGTTAGCAGCAGTTACCACCCTATCATTCATTAAAACTTTACTGTGAATGTCTTTTTTCTTTCCCCTAAAGCTTTAAAGAAAAATAATATTTTGGCATACTATAGTTAAAGGAACTGTAGTTCCATTCTTGGATTCTCCTTTCTACAGCGCCCAATCCTCAAACGCACTGTCTTTCCCATAATGCCTCCAGGAGAAGGTAAGTGAGAGGCTTGATGAGCAAGCAAAAAAGGAAAAATGTCTGGGGAGCACAGAAGAATGGGGGCACAAGGATGACCTAAAACTCAAGCAAAGCACTACAACCCTTGTTTGGTTCTTTGACCAAAGAGTTTAACAGCAAAAAAAAAAAAAGCTACAAAAGTTATTAAAGGCATAAAAATTCCTGTTACCAACTGTTTCAAGAACATTTTTTTGCTGAGACGTTCTTAAAACCAACTTTCAAAGAAAGATGCCCAGTAGCCTTAAGAGAAGCTGCCCATATTGACCCTATTTCTGGTTAGCCCACAGTTCCATGCCTTGCCAGCTTTTTGTAGCACCTTATCCTGAGGAGCTGCATGTCATAACGTTAAACTGAACATGAGAGTTCAACAGTGAACTCCTGACTAGCTAAACAGAGGCACAGACTAAGCAGCCTGAGACCCTAAACCAGTGCTCAGTGTGCCAAACCTCAGGCATTGCCCATTGACCGCACATGGGGATACAGAAATTCCAGTTAGGATCAGCACAGTCCTATAACCAGCAGACAGCTCAGTTGCTCAGGGAAGGGCATTCTGCTCTCCTGACCACAGGCCCCTCCCTTGGGCAGAAAAATTTCTTCCCAACCCAAAGACTTCTTTTTCCCAGGCTCTGTGATCAACGGGTTGCTCTCTTCTAGATACCTTCAGCCTTGCCAATTTGCAGCCTACTCTGTGCAGTCCCAAAAGACTCTTCTTTGCTCTTTCAAGGATTTAAGGTCAGAAGCTCAGCAAGTTTGCTGCACTGGCTACCACAAACCAAAGATTCACCACTACTGGACAGGTTTAGCCTACAAGTATTTTTGAGTTAGCCTCTTTCTGACAGACGAGCATCAGAGCACCCATAGCAACCACAGAAAGGGCCCATGCGTGGAGCAGCACAGCATGCAGCACTCTGCTTATGGAGAAAAAGGAGCCTAAGTCCATGTCTGCACCACCCCAGAGCCCTCCTGAGGCATGAATCATCACTCTCCTGCTCTACATCCACTCTGGTGGCAATGCAGTTTTATCTCTATCTCAAGGTTCCCTGAGTGTCTACAGTCTACAGCTATTTCCGGGCCAATGAAGAAGGGTTTTTTTTTTTGTGATGTGACAGTAAGATTTATAACAAGACACTCTTCTGGAATATATTTACCCTTTTCTTCCAGCCAAAAAAAAAGTCCAATGTATCAGTAATATTCTCTACAAATAACTCTGTAAATAAATAAAATTTGAAAATGGGCAGAAGTTTTATTGCAGAAGTTTTCCCCTTTCTGCTTGTACTTAAGCTTTTTGATGAAAGGAAGATTTTAAAAAGAAGCATCTTCTTTCTTTGAAATTTTCCATTTTTAACTGAGAAAGAACAACCACTTCAGATGAGAAAAAGAGCATTCAGCCAAAACCCTTGAGACTTTTCACTGACAATTTCAACAGACGTGTTTTGGGGGTCCATTGTTTCTATGCTGAAGAATAATCTGTGCGAGAATGTTTTCCCCAGTCAGTTCTGTAAATGAAAATTAGAAGTTCCTGCTTCTTTTATTGCATTTTTCTCCAATGAGCCCTTCTCACCCAGGTTTACTATTTTTATATTGTGTCCCAGCTGCTAACTAAGCCTTGGCTTAGTGCTCTCACTGCAATGATGAGGCGTTTCCATTTCTGATTTCTAGCATATGTTGCACTTAATATAGCACTGCCCTTGTGTACCAGTTACCCCAGAAAAATGGCTGTGCCAGCATTATAACATTGGTATAGTCCCTGGAGAACTACCAGGGCATGAAACCTTGTGTCAGTATGCAGATATCACAGTTAATAGAGCAATAACAGATCCTTGAACTATATAGAGAGGTATCTTTTTTTTTAAATGTATACAGAAATATGTTTGATACTGTGATGAAAGCTTCTTTTTTAGCTTTCTCTTAAATGAACTTGGAAAAAAAATATCTGCAAAAGAGCCAAGAGATAATGATGAAAATCTGAACAATTAATTCTGGGGATGAGGCATCCACAGACTGAGCTGATTATTTTTTCTCTCTTAGGTCTGTAGCCTGGACTAGTTGATTGCAAAGACCAGGCTCTTGAACATGATTTATGGGAGTTTATCCTTTCCAGAGATGAGGAGACACTATATTGCAAAAGCTGCCCATGCAAAGTGTTTCAGGACTTCTTTGGACAACCAGAGTAGAACATCTGAAAACAGAAAATAAGCAACAGATCTGAAACCACTATTGAACATAAATAGTAATAATTATTTGCTGATCTCTGATACTCTGCATGATGCCATGGACAATGTCACTGGAGACTTTAAAATGGTTACATCCTGCAAGATGCTGAGCTTCCTTCGTCTGTTCTGGAGACAACAGAAGAGGACCACTGCTAGCACTTCGTCAGACCAGCCCCATCAGTGACCTGACTGGGTTCTGCACAAGAACCACGTTTTTGTCTGTTTGGTGGTTGGTTTTTGCTTCTAGGAAAGGTTTAGCTGAGCAAACTTCTTCAGGGCCAGGGTGGCCATGATGTGCAGCCTGTTTTCAGCTACACATAAGAGTAGTTCATCTCCTTGCCCTGGGACTCAGCCCAGACAGCCTTTGTGAAAGCACAAACTAGAATTACTCCACTACTTCCCAGCTTCTGAGCAATTCAGCTAAATCTGCACAACAGCTCTGGCAAGCAAAATCCACCTGAAAACCCAGTTTTTGTCTGATATAGGAATTTTGAAAACAAATCCCATCCATGCAGTGCATCAGAAGCAAGATGTGCAAACATGGAGTAGAAGCACTTGCTGAAGGGGCAGCTTACCCTCTTGCAGGAGTAGTTGTTTCTATTTCCAGCTAAGTCAAAAGTCAAAGGAAATTCTACCCAGGAGATAAACTGTGCATTACATAAGACTTCATATAACGTAAATTGTCATCAGATTTACTGCAGCTAGAGAAAGGCTGTTCTGTCTGTTGACATAAAATACGGACTTTGTTTTAAGACGCTGGTGAGGAAGAAGGAAATGGTATATTTGGAGTTCCTAGGGCTTTCTGTGCAGGGACCTGTCAAGCTTTTGGAGCTGAAGTGTTTTAAGGCATAAAATATAAATCTGAAGCAGGAGGTTTTGATCAATTTTGCTTGTATGCGTATTAGAACAAAGCAAAAAAAAAATCAGACTTTATATTCCATAGTAAATTCTGATCATTCACTGTTTGTTTTTCTCTTCATTCTGGAGAAATAGCTAAAATATCAAAGTCCTTTTCAGAATTTGAGTTCAAACATTATTTTAACCATGGAAGATCTTATTTTAATGTGTCATTAGAAACAGCTTGCTTCAAGGCTATTTGGCAGTAACTGAATCAGCTGACAGTCCTCTGTGCCTACTGCAAGTGGGTGTTTGTGAGTGCATTACTCTTATCCTTTTTGTGGGCTGGGCTTCATACTCAGAATGTATGTCCTATGATGCCTCCGTAGGGAGGACCTTCATGACGCACCACAAAGCCCAATCAAAACGGAAATAGCAGTCAAGGGGCCAGGTTTGTGCAGCAGGCAGCACTTTTAAGGGATGGACAGGCACAGTTTAACAAGCAGCTGATTCAAAACAGGGTGGTTCTGTTTGGTTCAACAAGCTAAATATTTTTATTCAGATAAAAAAAATATTGTATTAGATTTTTTTTCACCTCATGAATTTTTTTTTTAAATAAAAATTTTGCTTATGCTAAATGTAAATTTTGCAGAAACTGTGCGTCCCACTGAAAAACAAAGTGCACAATTCCTTATTAAATCTTATGGACAGGAATATCAAAAATAATCAGAAGATCATTTTTCCCCCCCAAAAAATGTGGACTGTAAAAACTGCTCATCTCAATTCTTTGTCCTTTAAGCTGATATTTTCCTGTAAGTCACACAAAAACGTCTACTGACAGGAAAGACAATGAATCTTGATTGGAAAGACGAGGAAGACAGTCAGTAAACTCAGATCACAATTAGCACCAGCTGTAACCCAAGTGAACTCCCCAATTTAACGGTTCACAGGAGAACACATACATAGAGTAAAACCTACCAACCAGATCAATTCACTCTCCTTCCCCCAGACTCCCCATCTCCCTAAGGTCCTTCAGACAAAAGTCTATTTCCTTTCTTAGCTGTTAAAAAATATTTTTAGAGCTCTTCATATACAGAAAGCAGAAAAGGAAGGGGAAAAAAAAAAACAATAGAATTTGACACAAAAGCGCCCTTCTCATTAGGGCTTTTTAAATAGCATTAGAGCTCATTGAATTTCATGCACTAATAACATTCCTACTCAATCCAAGGCAAACCAGTCAAATCCAAATCTATCAAATTTTACAAGCAAAGGAATATTGCCAAGTTTTAATATTTCTCCTGTATTCACTGTCAGAATGGGGCAGGGAGTCTCATCCAAACTCCATATTTCCTTTTTTCAGTCCCTTGTAAAGCTACTACTCCATGGTGGGGAAAGAAAAAAAAAATAAAAATAAAAATAAAATGGAAGAGTTAAAAAAAGAACTAAAATCTCAAGAGTGACATCTATATAGGACTGTCAGAGTGAAGCAGTTGTGATGCTGGCTCTAGCACAGCAATCAGCCAGGATCTGAGATTAAAAAGTTGCAAAGATACTACCAGACAAAGCCCTTGGGTAGATGAAGCCAACTGTGGCAATAATAAAGCCCCCAAAGATGCAGAGACTTGTCTGAATCCTTGGTCCTTGAATCCTTTGGCCATTCAACACCCAGCTACTTTTTTAACTTTGAAAAATCAGCCAGCAAGACTTGTGCTGCTGGAATCAGTGAAAGCAGTCACGGGCTTGACACCAGGCATGGGATATTGGTTCCTCTGGGGCTGCAGGACCCAGGATGCAGCTGGATTGGGCCACTCCTATGAGTTAGACTCACACGGCTGATGGCTCAGACCTGCTGTCCCAACACCGCTAGAAGAGCCAGCCACTAGCAAAACGTCGGGAGGAGCTGTATTAGGTGCTGTGGCTGCATGAAAAACTGCTGGGTGTGTGTGCAGCACATTTCCATTGAAAGGCTCGTGAATGTAAATGGTAAGGAGGAATAAAGCATGTAGTTAGAGCCCATTTTGTACGGTACGGTGTGTCTTGGGGCTTTTAGGGGTTTAATATATCCACTGCTCATGTTGGATCTCAGCACAGACCTCCAGATAAGAACATCTACTTGTGATGCAGCTTGCACTGCGACACATCCACAATGAGTAAAACAACTTGTGAAGTGGATTTAGAAGTCATTGAGTTATAGATTATTTGGGTAAACAGGGCGCAAGAACTGTGGCAAGAAACCCATTTAAATGTTAAAGAGAGCTATAAACTGAGAAGAGAACGGATGGCAGGGTAATATCACACTAGAACATGCACTCCAGAGAGGGACCGCTACCATGTATTGACTAGAAAGAGTTCCGGAAATCATTCTGAAAACCCATAAAATTCAGCCGTAAATGTGGACAGAAAGGTGAGCCTGCAAAGCCCAGCAGGGAGATGGGATCCAGAAGATGGACCAGACCCTGCCCGCCTGTTCTCACGAGTAATCCCACAGCAGTTTCCTCTCCCCGGTCTGTAGTCTCTGCACAAATGCATTGTTAATCTATTGAGTAGGCGCAGAAGATTCAGGAAAAAGCCATTTCCAGAGGATTTTCACCCTCTGTGCATCAATTGTGTAAATGTCCACATACATCTTTCTTGTGTCTAAAGAATCACACATCTGGAGAGGCAAGATGGGTTGTAGGTGCCTGCTATTTTTCATCACACCAAAGGGTTCAACTAGCTTGGAGTAAGGACCACGGAATTTATCCTCTGCTGGAAATGTCCAAGGCAAATCCTGGGCGATAAACTGCCAGCTGGACCTAGCATAGGGATCTATTCCTGCTACTGCCATTTAGGAAGTTATTCCTGAAGCTAAGGGAGAGGCCTTATTGATTTCAATCTAACACTGATGGCAGAAGAAAAACAAGATTGCCCATAGTGCTGTGAGCTTTCACAGAGATACTGAGCACCCTCTGGGACAACCAAAAATGTAGGCTCATATGTGACTGCTTCGAAGCCACCCAGCAAGGGAGAGTCTGATACATACACCTGGAAAAGCCTGAAGGGCTTCACGCACAGTGGTTCAGGTGAGTCACCTGGACACAACCGTTGCCAGCGGTCACCATTGCTCACTACAGCACCCATCCAAGGGTCTACCCACCCACAGAAGGGCTACAGAAGCAGCCTCTACTAGACAAATGAATGGCAGGAGAAATACTCTGAAGCCTGTACAGAACAACCAAGGAAAGAAAAATTAATGATCATCCAGGACAGAAATACAGGTGGTTCTTTCAAATCATGCCCATACTGTAAGCGGCAAACGGGCTTTTCAAACTTTCCTGGCTCACAAACCCTGCTTAGTTCGGAGGTGTTTCATTACAGGTTTAGAGCCTCTCTTGAACCCAGTACCATCCCTCCCTGCTGCGTTATGCGCACAGGCACAGCTAGATGAGGTCGCACGATTCAGCAGGACGCGGCTCTAAGAACTCAGCAAGAGGCGTCAGCATTAGCCAATTCAAGCGCATGCAGAGCCTTGAAAAACAAGAGGTTCCTGTTTGGCATGCTAAGGCCCTTTGAAATACAAAAGCTCTACTCCAGTCACTTACTTTGAGTTTGTCCCGTTCCCTTCCTCCAGCCCTGTTTATAGAATTCTCCCTCATTTTTGCAGAATAAGGGAAAATGTTGTACATCTGGTTGATGGGCCAGAAGCACCTGACACCCCCTACATGAGGCTAGGAGCTGCTTTTGTCATGAAAATTGAAGCTGCTTTGGAGGGCAAAGCACTCTACCCAGCTGAAAAAATGCTGAGGAGCAAAATTCAGGGTGAAGTGCAGGAAACTGTGAAGGTGTGAACTGTCACCCAGCCAGCACAAAGAGAAACATACTCCCGGTGATACAGGGAGCCGGGAGAATGGATAGCTCTGTCTCAGTGTTGCACCTAATCTTAATTTATAGCACGACATTATAACCAGTAATAATAATCTAATGGGAGGGCATAGCTGGCACTTTCGAAACTCTTGGATGTGAAGGTCACTCATTTTATCATCAAGGCAATCTTTTAAGAGCACTGTTGGTGTGAAGCATTAACAGGAGGTGATCAAGGCTTTTAATCTAAAGCCTTTTATCTGCAGCGGGCTGTAGCGGCACCTGAAGCCTGGGATGCTCCAGTGAGCAAACACAGCATGGCAGCAGCACTTGAATCAAATTGTCCAGGCGTCCAGGAAGGAGGCTTCGCGCTACGTTGCTCCTTGCAGGCTGCCACCTGTAGTGGTGGCCGGTGGAGCGGTGCAAAGGCAAATCCCCGTAACTCCATCCCGAGCATCTGCCGTGCTGTCACCCGGGTCATGGCACAGTGGAGGCACCGTGCCAAAGGGGTGGTTTTCATTTAAGTCAGACCCCACCTACAGCAATTAGTATCAAAGCCTAATAACAGGATTAATTAGGATATTGCCAGAGACTCATAGTCTACTGCAAGGCTATTTAACCCTTTTCTTGTCCCAAGGCTTCTCAGCGACTTCTGTGAGAGCTCAGCAAGTCAAGTGCAGGCGTAGTAGAAGGCAGGTAAGAAGCAATGGAGTTGCAATGGGCTGTAAGATTTCTTTATAGACTACATGGACAAGGTCCACCAAACTTTGCTGACTAAAGCCACACTAACACCAATGGATGACTATGTCCCCTCTCTGCTAATATTTTGAGCCCCAGAACTCACATTTTTCTAATGGGTAGGTGAGTAATTTATATGAAGAACGACAAAACAGCAGTTATTTTCCCTCTGCTGTGACACTGCATTCCTTTCAGACCAGAATTAGAAACCTGTTAAATGCAATTAAGCTAGTAGATTACATTCTGTATTTTATCTTTTATAGACACTTATTAAAAACCTTTGCTTTCTGCAGGGCTTTTTGTGTGTATAGAAGTGGAGATATACATACTCAGCCCTCACTTCTACCATTCTTCCGGTTTATAAAAACCCAGGGATCAGCAATCACATTGCACTTAAAGGGTGTGAACTAATGTATACACCTTTTCTCCACGAAAAAAAAGAGCAAGCTCTTCATTTAGAGTGAAGTCCTGAAAATCTGGTCCTTAGCATTTCCCTGTTGCCCTGGGGTTATAAATTAGAGGTGCTGTAAGACAAGTCCATGGTATACCTCCATCTTAGTCCTGCCATGGGCTGCGTGGGAAAAATACACTCCAGTTCCACACAGAGCTGCGAAGGTTCTCAGAAACATTCTTTATCCCAAACTCTGGCAACAGGCCAGCACTTGAAACATTTTTGGTTACACTGGAATCCCCCAGGACTGCATTTTGGAAACATCAAAGCACAACATGCTCCCCACCGCTCTCCAGCTGCTAGTCTGGCATGCAGCAACGAAACCGTGGCTGCTTCATATTAAAATTGGCACGGTTTCACTCTCACCTACTCCTTGAAATAAGTTTAAAATCCATTGTTGCTGCTGTTTCAAAAGGCAAATGTGAATTAAGGTCTTCTGAATGCCTTTGGTGTAACCCACCAGTCTTGTTGGGTGCCTGGGGTCCTTAAACACCCATCTGGGATTCATGGCTCAGCAGGCTGATAAGAAGCCAGTCAGGTGAGCTGGCAAGAAACTATTAGGAGTTCATTGGAGAAGTCTAGCATTGAGAAAGACCTCCAAGAAAAGTCCAGGCCCCTGAGGAGGTACAATTAGTCAACAACAGCACTCTCATCCTGGGTTCACCCACACCAAGTGGCTGCGGTAAATCCACCAATGGCAATTGCACGCTATCTGGTTTCCTGGTATTGCACCACCACAAAGAGCTCCAGTCACGTTAATTGCTGCTTAATGTTCACTATCCACAGCTTTTACAGCAGGATTTATTTTACCAGGTCCATCCAGTCTCCCTGGAGGAGAAGTCTGAGCCAGCTCTGGTCGGGTGCGACATGGGGGAAGATCTGACCCAGAACAAGGAGGAGAAGGGAGACAAGGAAAAAACAAGTGGGGAGCAATGGGAACCGATAAAAGCCAGATGTGAGAGGAAAAAAGTCTGGAATAGCCATGACAAGATTCTTCCAGCAGGCTGGGAGTTTCAATTCCCTCCTGAGGAGGTAGAAACTGTATGTAAGGGTAACACTCACCCTGGCTTCTCCCGTACAGGATCAGACATTAGAAGAAACTCTCTTACAGGCTTAGAAGAGATGGCTTGCCAGCCTCCCTGTCCAAGCCTGACACCAGGACCCAGTTCCCTGGCTCACAGGAAAGCTGCAGAATAAATACAGAACACTTACTCCATCACCTGAGCAATGAGGCTTCTCCGCAGGCTGAGCAATTGCTCTCCATCCTGACGTGCTGAGCCCATCGCCAGCCTTCCCTCACCATGGAAGCTTTGTTTACACTGTACATCTAGGGTGCACCCTTCCTTTTATTCCTTTTTTCACTTGTCCATGTCAATATTTTATTGAGTTAGAGTAGTCACTCTGCTCTGCCTCAGCCTTTTTCCCCCTACCACCAGGGCGATTTAAGTACAATGAATTATTTGTTTATTCCAGTGAAGTTTTCCCCACTGTGGAGCCAGGCAAGAAGGAGAAATAAGCTTAATTTAGAAAGATTTGAAATTCCTGAAATAGATGACAGCTGAGAGAAGACTGGCATGTTAAATCATTCCTCTTCATAAACACCCGGCTCTCGTTTAGGGTTGACAGATGTAAATGCCAGCCAGGTACTACCTACTAGCAATGCTGTCTTTCCTTTATTTATGCAAATACATAACACAAAATCCTTTTTATATACGTTAGCTGTCTGCAGAAGAGTG
Organism: Chauna torquata; assembly: GCA_013399475.1. Lineage (NCBI taxonomy): Eukaryota > Metazoa > Chordata > Aves > Anseriformes > Anhimidae > Chauna > Chauna torquata. The sequence goes on along the minus strand of VXAL01019425.1, from coordinate 1,068,162 downwards.
GATCTGCAGCCATTTTTTTCCCCAGTTTTTCATATATGTCATGCGTAGTGGTGGGAGGACAGGCCTGACATCTTTTTCAGGTTAAATAACTAAGAGATCATCAAATGCTTCACCTTAACCTCACAAATCATGTCATATATTCTGCCCATGTCCTGTCCTGAAGAAAAACATTTTTCTTATGCAACCACCTATATATACACACAGACATACTAGTCCTGCAGTAACAGTGGTGAGGAGACAGCAGAATAAGTCTAATCCATAAGAAAGCCAATCTTTGCAAATATACACCATATAAACATGCCTACCTGGCAAAGTAAAAAAAAAACAACAGAAGCACACTATCCATTTAGAAACCGGGGGAGGGGGAACACAGATAAAAAAACATTCTGTGCTAGATTGAAATTCAAACAGAACAGGAGGCTTCAAGCCAATTGCCAGGTCCACCAAGAAGCAACACCTTCTGCTTTGCATAGAAGAGCCTCAGTTATATTGGCAAGCACAAAGAGAGCTGTTTTGGGCATGGCACTAAGGTCACAATGCTACTTTTCTGAAGGTCACCCTGAACACAATATGCTCTAGAGACTTTGGTTATTGCTGCTGGAAATGCAGGAGGTAGAAGGGCAGGATGGTGACATACTTCAGATAAGCAGATCCCTGTGTTTTATGTTTTTCATTAAAGCAGGGAGATTTTCCATCAGGGAAATTCCCAGCTGCAGTCTCAGACCCAGCAGCTGCCCCTTGCTTACAAGGTGGTTGGCTTGAATGAACAATTTCCCAACTACGGCATTTTCTTGCTCAGCATGCAGGTGCCAAGCAAGAACTTGGTCAAAACTAGCTGGTTTAGAGGTGGGAAGTTTGGTTACTGCACTGCTCCCTGCTTTGCTGACAGCTCCCTGCTGCAGGAGGGGAATGCAAGCCTCTTCCCATTTTTATCCTGACCAAGGGATTGATCAGGGATGGCAGGAGGCAGTACCACCTGCTTTTTTCTAAGTGCCACTGTGACAGCCCACACACCAAAGGAGGACATCTCAGACATCCAACCTGGGAGCCCAAGGGCATCAGTCAGTATCAGAGCCATTTTGTGCTGGGCACTATATGATTATGTACGGACATAACTTGCATAAAATCAATCCATGCCCCAGGCAACCTGCAGAGTTTGTAAGATGCTATAATTAAGTGAATCAAGAGGGGAAAAAGGGGGGAGGCAAAGATAGGTACCATCAGGTCTCCTGCACTGAGTGAGACCACCCTATCCAGCCACCCCCATATCAGACCCTTTATCTCCTGCCTCTCTCCCTTCTTCAGCCCCATATGCTGGTTGAAACCAGGTAACCTATCCAGGTCTGACACACAGAACCTCTGCCTGACCCATCACATCACTCAAGGTGCTTGGGAGAGAGAAAACATGCCCAGATCCCTGGATCTGCACCCATATTTTATTCTAATTCAACCTCCTCTGGAAAATGCTAAGACTTGGCATAAATAAATGTCTCCAGTAGGGAGGGGGGGGAAGGACCTCAGGAAGTGGCCCAGGGATGACGGAAGCCTGTGGCATCTACAGGTGGGCAGATCCAGTGCCCTGCATTAGCTCCTATCTGCAGATGTGCAGCATTAACGGCAATGTTCACAGCTCCTTCTTCTCAAGGCATAGACAGATAACAAGCTGAGCTCACCCCTCGTTAATTATATCCTTCACTGGAACACTGGGACAAAGTTTCAGACATCTCTCCAAAAAGTTAAGGTAGAAAACAGTCTTGCTCTCCTCACCTTCTTGTTAATTCCAGTCAGCCTCATGCTCTTCAGATGTTACCCAGCTCTGCTCTCTGGGTAAGAGAGGCTCTTGTAAGGAGACAAAAAGATGCTTGACACATCCTGAGAACTGCAGGCAGTTTCCACGTTGCCAAGCACAGCTGAAAACCTTGGGAGCAGCGATTAGGAGATCTGCAGGTTTATGCCCCCAGCAAGCTGCGATGCCAAGACACAGATAGCTAAATCTGCCCCAGAGAAGCGTATCTCGGAGCAGCAGCTCTGGTGCCATCAGCTCCATAGGTGCAAGTAGGGCAGGGCCTGTGCCCAAAATTCACTGCACGACCCCTCCAAATGTTCTGCTGGGGCTGCCAGGACATGCCAGAGCCAGACCAAGGGGACATGTTCTCTCTGGAGAGCTGATGAGGGGCTCTTCTTGCATGGCTCCTTGTGAGACCTTGCAGTATTCAGCTCTGCCTGGAAGGTACTTGAACACAGGTAGTACAAGACTTAGGCTGGCAGGAGCAGGGCATAGAGTATCTCACAAAATTGTGACTTTGCAGCAAGTGACAGCAAAGGTAAATGTGCTAGACTCTGCCTATACATACTTAACACAGAATTCTCAATATATAGAATGTAGAATTTGATATAGGGTATTAAATGCATAGAATATCAAATTCTGCCCTGCAGTGCCCCTTGGATTCCGGAGCAGTGGCAGCTCTGCCGCAGCTGGGATGTACTCCAGTGCCACCTCCAGCAGGGACATTTCCCTCCTACTCGGCAGCCGAGCCTAACCTCAGGGAAGAATTCAGAGAGGCTTTCCTCAGTGCAGGGAAAGCATTTTAAACCTACCTCTAAATAACCCTGACAATCTCTCCGAAAAAAAAAAAAAAAAAAAAGGAATCTGTTTCCTGTGGCGGCAACTTCTGCTCTTCTGCTTCACACCCAGCTGCTCTCTGTGCCCACCCCAGCATGCTCAGTACAGCCCAAAATCTGTCAGCATCTCTGGCAGAAGCAAACCTCAAAGAGCAACCCTCCATTCCTCCTCCAGACACATGGAAAAATCCCTTCCTTCCCTCGATGCAAATTCCGGCTTTCTTCGCACCTTTCGCATACCCATCTCTCTGCTACCACCCCTGAGCTTATCTGCCACCAAATGTGACTGATGAAAGATGACAGCTCCATTATATTAATCCCCCCCAGAAAACAGGGAAAAAAGAGTCTTGCATGCTTTTCATATCAAATACATAACGTATTTCAGAGTTTCTCTGCGCGCACTGCAGCGCAGGGGGAGAGGCCTCTCTGGCTCCTCTTCTGCATGAAACGCGGCCACTGAGCAGAGCATTCCCCAGACTAGAGGATGCTCTAGTCAAACACATGGCAGGGTTTCACTTATTTCCGTATTATGCATGCGTACAAGGTTAAGTATGCTTGTCCTGTGTCGGGCTGATCCAGTACGATCGCTGCCTGCAACTGCTCCAGCCTAATGGACCCAAGCCCTGCCTGCACTGCCAGAAAGGTGTGTTTGTAGAAGACAGCCCTTAGGCTATAGTGCTTCAACACATGAATTCACACCAGAAACCCTGTCTTATCAGAAAATAAACAAAAGCAGAAGCCCTGAACTTTCCTGAAGTAGGAAACTTTTCTCTCCAAACTGTAACACAGTATAAACTCAAATTAAAACACATCCTATAATTTCATCTTCATTTTAATGACAGCCTGCTTCCATCCTCACAATCCTTTGCCCATTGCACTGTTATGGATGCTTCTTACAGCTTAAACACCATCTTGATATCAGCTAATTGCACCAATCAGTGTGAGGTTTCTCCACATGACAGCAATTCCCCACAAACACTGCCATTAGATCTCATGTGTCTCAAGATTTTTCTTTAGCTCCCTTTTACAAAGCCTATGCTATGGTTTGTCCCAATACTGCACCCTGCACACTGGCAAAACTCCCTATTTGCCACAGGATTAAACACAAGAAAAGGATCTGGACCAAAGAACCTATCTTTCCCAATAAAAACATTATTTATTGACTACCCTCACAATCCATTCAAGCCAAAGTGCAATGATGAAGAAGGTTGCCTCTTGTGTCTTCAGGAACATCAACTCTTGGTGGTCTCTCCACACTGCATTTGCTTTCCTAGTAGGGCAGCTCACACAGACCCAGCCCTGGGCAAGGCATTTTTTGGAGGACACCCTCAAGCCTGCAGCCATCTTATCAGCATCAGGTTTCCAGAGCAAGCTCAGCCCCAGCAGAGGCAAAGCAAACACGCCCTGGACACCCAACTCATGTCAAGAAACTGGCCCAGGCGGACAGCTTTGCAGTAAGCATGAATCAGCCAGAAAAGCTGAGAACACTTGACCACCGTCTTCTCCACCCAGGTACAAAGGAAGGAGCAAGACTCCCAGACTGTGGTCACAGCCCAAGGACTCACACAGTGGGTCCCAGCTAAGCCCCGGTTAACCCAGGCAGCAGGATATGGAAACTTCCCTTGGCAGCCAGACGTGCCTTTGACAAAAGCAGGGGAACTAACTGCATTTTGCCACTCCTTAGTTTTGTGCCAGTTCCTCAACGCTAAAGCCTCTTTGTGCCGACCACCCAGAGGAACAAAGGGCTCGGGACAGCCTCAGCTTCGGGCTACTGCTGCTCTCCCTGGCAGGACGCTCTTCCTCCGAAGCCCTCCCGAGCCTTTTCCTTTAAGATCTGGTCCAAAATCCTCTGCTGTTTGTGGACTGCACACTATTCAACGGCCTCTGAGCCAGACCTTTCTGATACATTACCCAGTGGACCACAGCAGTGGGGAACGGCTGTACAGCAGCTCCTGGGAAACAGAGGAAAAGCAACAGGCGGTCGGACACGCATCACTTCTTTAGCACAGTTCTCTGGTGCAGAGTCCAACCAGTGCTGCATGTAGGAGGCTGACTGACAGAAGAGGGTTATTTTAAAACCTAACAAAGAGAGACTGTTCTCATTGCAAAAGAATAGAGAGAGAGAGAAGGAAAGTCTCCTCTGCAGTAGTTTCTCAGGCACAAGAGAGGACATAAGCAGGTTTTGCAGCAGCTTGCAGAAAGGGGGAGCTGAGAGCACCCCGTTACTGTCCTAAAATACTGTTTTGAGAAGGGGGGGGTGTATGCTCTGAAGCTGGGAAACAGCATGTGCAAAAATGGATTAAGGTGGATGCACTTGCAGACATGCACATTTATTCAGCTCTGCTCTTTGGGACTCTACAACCAGATGTCCCAGTGACTGGGTGCCTCCCCACCACAGCCTGGCCACACACCCAGATGGGGTGGTCTGGGGAGCTCCATGGACCCCTGGGCATGCGAGGGACCAGGGCTCTCCAAAATGAGCGGTCTCTCTCTCCCATGTCAGACCACATCTCCTGCTTTACTTCCCCAGCACAGGAACATCTCATCCCCAGCCCAAAGTTTCCCTTTGAGTGTGTCAACCAGACCAAAAGCCTAGCAAAGGACAAGGGGAGAGCATGATGTTGTTTTCCACAGAAAGGAATGACATCCCTAAATGGCCTAGTTGAAGGATCGCCTTCAACTGCTGTGAGCATCTGCTGACCTCAAAGGCATAAGAAAATCTTGAAGGTTTTGGATGACAAACTGGAACATCTGCATCCGTCAAGGTTGGGCAGCGGAAGCAGCGTGGACAAGCAGAGGACATGGAGGCACTTGAGGACAACTGCATTCTGCCCTGCATGGTTCCAATGGTTCCAGCACTGATGTACAGAACAACTTGTGACAACTCCCCCCTATTACANTGGGTGTGGGTGCGTGTTCAGTGCCTTGCTGGAAATGGGCGCTGACCTCAGCTGGACTTTCAAGCCTCACTGGAACAAGACCTGGTTGTAGCACCTCTAAGGATGGACACTCACTTGAACCTACTGGTTCAGGAAATTCACCTGCTGGTGGATTTAGCGAGGAGGAGNAATGGTTCCAGCACTGATGTACAGAACAACTTGTGACAACTCCCCCCTATTACAAGCCCCAGCCTGCTGTAGCAGGGCTCTGTGTGTGTGTGTGTGTGTGTGTGTGGAGGACGGTGTCACACAATCACACCATCCAGATCCATGGTGCAGCACCCACTCTGCCAGGTCACTGTAGCAGCATCTGTCCTCCCAAAACCAAATCTGAAAACTAGGAAAATAAGTTTCCTGACCACTGGAAAGGTAGGAGGTCCATAAACTTACCCACCATGGCCTGTGCACTTTGCTGTGCATTTAGGAGGTTCTTTCTCTGCCACTGATGAGCTGCAGCTCTGCTGGAGATGGGGATTTTGCACTCATTTGTTCTCCTGTCCCAGACCAATAACCCAAGAGCAAGACTTTGCAGCCCTCTGCTCCTAGCATCCCTGGTAGACCTGCCACTGATGTATTCAGTGTTGTCTTCTCCATTTTATATGTTAGCTTCATGGCATTGGTCTGTATTACACACAGTGCTTCACCTGCTGACTTGGCCAAAGAAGCAGGAAAGACCACCACTGCGGTTTCTTCTACGGCTCAGAGATCCCATGTGCCCAAGGAATTTCCCTCCCTTCCTTTATTAGTAACACTGGAAGTGAGTGATGGGGGCAAATCCATTATCCCATTACAGTCTGAAGTGTCTGCACTCGCGTTCCCTGCTATGCCCCCGATGGGAAGTGTGAACACTTCTCTCTCACACCCCAGCACGTGGAGGGACCAGCAGCTCCACCGTGGAGGCAGCACAGTATGGTTTGGGTTTCTTGCCAAGGGAGCACATAGGCAATCCAGCGTGGTGAAAAATCACCAGAAGTGCTGCACTTTGAATTCCTCCAGCTCTGTCTTCATCAACTCATCTCTCATGCAGCTGGAAAAAAAAAAAAAAAAAACACACTCCTGGAGTGCTCAGAGGTTATGTACTACGCTGTGGCTTTTTGCCAATTCAGTGAGGATTTTTTTTTTCTTTTGAAAGATTAAGGCTTTAAAACTCCTGTTAGAACCAAGTCTTGCAACACAAACCTTCATTGCTGTGGCTTAGATGCCAAAACATTGCGTCAGCCATCACAATAGCCTGGCACCAACTGAAGAAATACTACATCTTCTTGTGCTCAGTTCAGAGATGCCAAAGCCATTGGTGGCTAGAGCTGCTTGGAGATTTTGGGATGAGACCAAAGTTTTGTCAAAACATCCAAGTCCACTAGAATGAGAACTATTTTACTCAAAGCCTCCAGGCTGATAAACATTAGCTCGGCAAAAGGCAGAGGCTTCCAGTAGGTCAGCGACGAGAGCTGGGACCAGTTCTAAGGCAGGTGATGAATACACGCAAGACTGCAGGGCCCTGAACAGCTGTATAACGTCATTGCAATGTTGGCCACTATCCTGATAACAAAGCTGCCTTTACTGAACAGCTGCATGGTCTGGGGACATCTACTTTGCCAGAAAGCTGAAAATATTTTAGTTACGTTCATAGTGAGATCAAAAGCAGACATACAGAAACCAAAACTTCTGGCCAAACAGACTTCCTGGCTTCTTCACAATTTCAGATCCAGTTCTCTAACTCCATCCTCCTTATACTCCCCCATCCTCACTCAATCATTTCCCCTTCCTGAGGATTAATTTTCTTTCAGCTTTCATGACACTTTTCTGTCCTGTTTCTACTCAGTTTCCTCAGCCCCTCTGAAAACTCTCCTTACCCCTCGTCACCTGCCAAGTGGGCCCTGCTGGGTTCTGCCCTCAGTGCTGTGTTCTCCNCTTCACTTTGAATCCCTCCAGCTCTGTCTTCCACAACTCATTTCTCATGCAGATGGGAAAAAAAAAAAAAACCACACTCCTGGAGTGCTCAGAGGTTATGTACTACGCTGTGGCTTTTTGCCAATTCAGTGAGGATTTTTTTTTTCTTTTGAAAGATTAAGGCTTTAAAACTCCTGTTAGAACCAAGTCTTGCAACACAAACCTTCATTGCTGTGGCTTAGATGCCAAAACATTGCGTCAGCCATCACAATAGCCTGGCACCAACTGAAGAAATACTACATCTTCTTGTGCTCAGTTCAGAGATGCCAAAGCCATTGGTGGCTAGAGCTGCTTGGAGATTTTGGGATGAGACCAAAGTTTTGTCAAAACATCCAAGTCCACTAGAATGAGAACTATTTTACTCAAAGCCTCCAGGCTGATAAACATTAGCTCGGCAAAAGGCAGAGGCTTCCAGTAGGTCAGCGACGAGAGCTGGGACCAGTTCTAAGGCAGGTGATGAATACACGCAAGACTGCAGGGCCCTGAACAGCTGTATAACGTCATTGCAATGTTGGCCACTATCCTGATAACAAAGCTGCCTTTACTGAACAGCTGCATGGTCTGGGGACATCTACTTTGCCAGAAAGCTGAAAATATTTTAGTTACGTTCATAGTGAGATCAAAAGCAGACATACAGAAACCAAAACTTCTGGCCAAACAGACTTCCTGGCTTCTTCACAATTTCAGATCCAGTTCTCTAACTCCATCCTCCTTATACTCCCCCATCCTCACTCAATCATTTCCCCTTCCTGAGGATTAATTTTCTTTCAGCTTTCATGACACTTTTCTGTCCTGTTTCTACTCAGTTTCCTCAGCCCCTCTGAAAACTCTCCTTACCCCTCGTCACCTGCCAAGTGGGCCCTGCTGGGTTCTGCCCTCAGTGCTGTGTTCTCCCACTGTGACTTGCCTCTGAGGCCACCGCCACCCTGGACATGAATTCAGCTGTCCTCTCCATGTGGATGACTCCTGGCTCAATCCTGACTCCAGACCTGCTCAAACAAAACCTTGCACTGTCCCTCCAGCGTGAACCTAGATCTAGTCCCTGGGATAAACTTCAGCCTCCCTCTTCTTTCCATGTCAATGTTCAAGATCACCTTTCCAGGGGCCATTTCCAGCTATAGCCTTTCCTAGGGTCAACACCACCAAACTAAACCTTCCAGCTTAAGTCCATGTGACGCCACTCAGATATGCCCTTTTCTGTCATTCTGTACAGCCAAAAGCATGGCCAAATTCTCAGCATCTCAGTTACTGCAGCATCATTTCTTCTGCCACTCAGTCCTCACCCCTTTCAGAGCCACTCTGAATGTTGCTGCAGAGAACCAATACTCACATTTTGCACCTCTATATCCCTCAAAACTCCCCCCACAGCACCAACATGAACACACGCCACTTCCTTTTCTTTCCCGCCCCCTCTCCCCACAATTTGTCTCCAGGACAAGAGGCCACCTCTAAGGGCTCAGCCTGCCACTCAGCTTTCCACAGCCACACTTTCCATCACCCTGCTTTCCACACCTTGCTCTGAGCTGATCCTTCTGATTCCCCTGTGCTTCAACACCTCCAAAAACCTGTATTCTTCCTAAGCCGCTGCGAAGGTGCCACCAGAGCCCACTCTGCTGGCTGTCATCATGGTACTGCCTCCTTGTGCTGCCCTGTCTGTCCGTACCTTCCTGCTGCTTCTAATCCTGTATTTAGACTGCAGACTCTGTGAAGCAGGGCCTGGGTTTTGCTCTTTGTTCGTACAGCACCTGGCACCACCAAGTCCTGGCTGTGTTAGGATAAAAGACTGACAATAGTAATAATGATAATACATTTTTAGGGACTAGTGTGCTTAATTCCACTTTTGAAAGCTTTAAGGTACCTCATATTTTATCAGTTCGATTCACTCCCTAAGCACTTCCACGTGAACACTCCACTGTTCCCCATGGCTCATCTCCCAGTGCAGCTTCTCCAAATCCACCAGCACCAGGCTGGTAGCACAGTGGAAACTGATCAATCCCACCAGCACCGTGCTCAAAGCACTGACAGGCAAAGATCCTGCGTCCTGTTAGCACTCCCCAAGTATCCAGGTCACTTCCTGCATGGGAATCCAGTCAGCTGCCTTGCCCTGCTTGAGAAAGATGTTGTTGTCCTACAGCTAATGTAGTGTTTTTATGAGCTTTGATGGACTGTGCCACACACATGGGTTTTTATAAGCCACCTCACCATACTTGCAGCAGCATCATTCCCGTGCAGGAAGTCATCCAGCAGTTTCTTTAGGCTGTGCGCTAAACAGTGCCTCTAATATTTATGAGGCACAGTAATTTACAACCATAATGTCAGGCATGTTTCAATGCTCATAGAATTGAGCAGAGACCAAGCTTTAAACAGACCTTGTTTATCGCTTGCACTAGATTTGATTTTGATTTTGCCAAAAAGTTCAAGTCCCAAGTTAGCCAGTGGCTATCACTCATGTTGGGCCTAGGAAAACCAGAGGTGGCTGCTCATTCTGTTTGGTATGGTCAGCCCAGCTGGCTCCTGCCCCGTATACTCACCCTCAGATATTGCCAGTTCAGTCTCTGCAGGACCCATAGTGGTAGGAGATGATCTGGAGGATCAGTAGGGTGGGTGTTAGGACTAGGCTGTGTGAAGGGGCATGCCTCCATGCTGAGATTCCTGCTCCCCAGGGGAACAAACTGGCTGCCACAGAGCTGCGCCAAGCAGAACATTGTCCCTGCTAACCATGTCCTGGTACTCCGTGTGACCCAGCTATCCCATGTGTCACCACATGACCCTGTGCTGAACAGACATGCCAGCCTGTTCAGAGGCACCTGGGTGAGCTCTGCTCATCTGGTGGAGACATGCCCTGTGCCAGCTACAGCCATGACCCCACCTGGAAGGGCTTCAAGTTTCATCCACCAGATAAGTGGAGTTGAGGTGGAGTAACCTCTGCCTACTTTCTTTTTGTCCCCACTAAATGCCCTTCTTTCCTCCCTCTCTCAGTAGCAAAGACTGCCCCTCTCCTTGCAATGTGTAATTCACCATGTCACACGCCCTTGCCCTCTCATGAGCTCTACTCTGTGTCACAAACACAGAGTCGCAAAGCAGAGAAACCATAGTTATGTCTGAGCAGAGCAGGGAGTGCTGAAGCTGCCAGCTGGGTACTTACCTTGGCCACATCCTGACTTTGTGTTTGGAATGAAACCCGTTCACTCACCTTCCCACAACGCCCATGTTTCCACTTGGAAAAGTCAATTTTCCATGCCTGGATTTTAAGTCTGAAAACCAAGTTTGTGTTTCCCATGCAAGGTAGTTTACTTTAGCCCAACAGAAGATTAAAGAAAGAGTTAAGAGAGTGCCAAGCCAAGCAGCCAGCTACAATAAAAGCCACAGGCCAGAGACTGCTGTGCTTAGATGTGCAAGTCTGCATCTAGTGATCAAATGCTATATGAAAAAAAAAAAAACAGCAAGAAGCAGAAACCTAAGTTGTGGTGGGAACTGCACATCACACAAATTAGGTACAACTCAGGACAGAATGGAGATAAGGTTGTTGTCTGCCTCTGTGCAGTTATCAAAGTCCACAAGGATGGCAAAAGGAGCAGGGCTTGGACCGAGAAAAACCCTCTGCTGCAGCTGTCTAGATGTCAGGGAGTCAAAGGAGGACCATTGATAGACAACCTCACCCAACAGAGACAGTCAGACACCAGGAGCAGATTCCCTGCAAATAACAATTATGCAAAGATGACACAGCCCTAGGTCAAAGCCCAGCACGCCTGTATGATGAGGGCGCCTGCTAGACCACAACAGAATGACAGTAAAAGCTACGTCCTTAGGGTGGTCTACATACTGGCAACCACTGGCTCCAGCAAGTCAACAAACACCATCCCCAAAACAATACAGATTGCCAAAAGATGCAGTAACTCGCCTGTAACCAGGAAAGAGGTATCCAAGGTGCAGAAGGAAAAAACTTGTGAGAGGCATCAGAAGTAAACCAGGATGCTATGAATGCCATCTCCAGACACATTTTGGAAATAATTCTACTAATAAGGAAACGATATCATTGCACAAGAAGCAAGTCTCTCATATTATTCCCCAGCACCTGATGCACAGAACGAAGGGTTTCCTATATAAGCACCAACCATACCCAGATCATTTTTAGCTCATGAAGCTGTTGCTGCTTCCAAGCCTGTACTTCAAAGCGGCCAGGAGAAACAAACTTCACTCAGATGTATGTGAAGAAAAGGTAAACTGTCTAGCAAGCCAAAAAATAAAGTCTAGAGAAAGGAAAATAATTCAGAAGTTTTGTTGTAAAAGAGACTTACATGGATGGAGGAAACAATCTGGTAATGAGCTGAAAGGCAGCACCAGAGAAATGAAAGACTCCCATAACAGCATCACCCAAAGGGAAACTGGACAGCATTTCAGAGAAAAGAGCTGAGAATCAAGAAAACAGATGGTATCACTGAAAGGAGATCGCCATCTGAGTGCAAAGGAAAAAGGCCCTGCACTCCCTGGATTTCCAGCCAACAGGAGAACATGCAGCCAGCTCACAGGACAAGGAGATGATCATGGCCAAACTCTTGGCCACTAACGTCAGGTCCAGCACATATACCTCCATATCTGAGGAAAACAGACTGCTTTCTTTGATGCAGCCCCAAATTCAACAATGACAACTTGCTGGGTGTGCAAGCGGAGGAGCATCACTTGGGCTCCACTGTAAACAGGAAACACACAGAAACATTGTACAGAAGCCTCCAGAGCCTCCAGCTACTGGTCAGAAACTATCCACAGCTGGCAACATGGCTTTTCTGCCAGCAATAACCGAGCTGACAGCCCCCTTCCCTTCCTTTTTTTTTTTTTTTTTTTTTTTAAGTATTACTAACATATTTCAACAGTTGTTCAGCCACCACGAGGCCTTCTGCAAGCACACTAAGGCTGGACAAAGCATGCAAGGCAGACTTCTAGCATCCCAACCCACACATCAAGCCTTCACCCATACATCTGTGTTTCTATTCAGATAACATCTCCCCTTTGTCATGTTTGCCTCCATTGCTCATTTTTGCTGGAAGGGGGAGGAAATCCAGCCCATCTCCACTACTTTGAAGTTGACTTCCAGCAATATAATAGCTCAGTCTTGAATCTCCTCAGTGTATTATGCCAATTCATCTTCACTGCCATAAACCAAGTGAATAGAGCTAGGTGTACAGGGCGACAGGCAAACACAGAAGGAACAATTCTCAGCCTATGAAAGGAAAAAGGGTTGGAAAACTCCCAAAAAAAGGTCTCATACAGGTCAATGCAGGAGGCTCAGCTCCATACCAGTGTGGGAGGAAGCAGCTTCATGTTACTAGTAGGTGAGGTGTGTGAAAGTAAAATAAACACCTCGGCTGCGGGACGCTTTAGGTTACACTCGGATGTTTCACCTCGCACCTGAATTAGTGCGTCAGAAGCGACATTTGCGATGCCAGTAATGCCACCGAGCTGCTGCAGCAAAAGCATAGGGTTTCATTGCGTTAGTCCTCCCTGGAAACCACAGACCTGCCTCGCGCTCACAGGAAGTCCCCTTTACATCCGTCTGGCAAAGGAGGATGGTCTCACAGCAGGCACAAACAGCATCACGTTCATTGTAGAGCCCTTCACGCTGGCAGGGGGCTGAAAAGGGGCCCTGTAGCACAAACAAGAACTCAGTCCAACCTATTCTTTTAAGGGACCACACAGCCCACATTAACACAGTAAATCTTTTCTTCCACAGTAACCTAGGCTCAGAGGACAAGAAACATAACTTAAAAATATATGAGCTGTAAGATCATACGGCAGTTTTCTTACAGGGTCATCACAACAATTTCCCTCCTGTTATGCAGCTTTGCTCTATTAGTATTTTCTTAACATGGCTGTTGAATCCATGCGGCACCTTTCAGAAGCACAGCTGGATTTTCAGCTTAGGTGCATTGATATAGCTGGTCTCTTCTTTTCAGGAAGAACTCATTTTTCTCCAAAGTCAGGAGGGGGAAAAAATAAAAATAAAAATAAAACAATGCACTGGTCTTCCCTGAGCCTAGGGCATCTCAGATCTAGGTTACTGCTGAAAAATTAGTCATTCATCCACAGCCAATTTCTGCTTTCCCAGAAACTTCAGCAGGGGCCCAATCTTCCACCACCAGGCCCAAAATGCCCTTCCTTCCAGGCAGCATGGTCTGGTTATGGGTAATGAATATTGCTGCAGGCAGAGAAAACGTTTTCAAGCAAAGCCACACCTCGCTCCACACGCTCCTGTGCCCCAGGCAATGCCGCGGCCAGATTCTGCCGTCGGATACATGAGGACACCAAGGCCAGGATGCGGCGCTGAGCGTCTGGCTCACAGACAGTGCCCGAAACGCTGCAGGTTCGCACGAACACTTGACAGTGTGTGGTCGGGAATTAGGTTAGCATTGATTTGGGTGAGCTGGCGGGAGCATCTTTTGCTTTGCCCATAGACAAGCAGTCACATGAGGAACAGCTGGAGTGCACACAGAGCCTTCTTTAATTAAAGTGCAACTCGCCATTTTTCTGGCAGGGTGCCCAGAAAAGCAATAAAATGGCAGCAGAGAAAACAAATGCTATGAACACACTTCCCCTCTCCTTTATGTTCCCAACTCCCCCTTCTCCCTCAAACATAATCATCTTACTCTCTTTTTTCTATTTTTTTTTTATTATTATTTATTTTAATAGTCATTCTTCATGTGTGACAGGTTAGGAAAGGAAAAGGTCAAGAATGAAGAAAAAAAGGATCAGGAAAATTGAAGCAGGCATTCATTGCCGTTCACGATTAAACATGTGGAACAATGTACCTGCTTATTAGGACATCTCCTGTTCTGAGAAAACATCTGCAAAGTATACACACCATTTTAGGAGATGTGTGTGTCATGAACACATGCCTGCACCTCGTGGGGATGCTAACAGCATTCATGCCTCAGTCGTTATGGTAACATTTTTATCCCCCCACCTCTTCTTCCTCAGATCTAATGTTTAGACAGGCTTGGGATTGTCAACACACCAATTGCTGCTGTCATCTTCCAAATTAGCCAAAGTTCATTTGGTTTTGCTCTGTGTTTCTCCAGCCTCCGTGTCCTATCACAAGCACGAAGATGCAGTAGAACCGCCCTCTCCTATGGCATACAGCCCATTTCACAGACCAATCCCAGCACAAAACTTGACTGATGCTAATAATAACCATGATACTATTTTTGTTGTTGCTGTTGTATTATCAGGCTCTTTTTTCTACAGGGCATAAAAGGAAAGACATAGGGACACACAGAACAGAAGTGTGAGACCAGAGGCAGGTACACGCTGCTCCCATTATAAAGGAAATGCGTAATCATACTCTGAGCAGGAGCAAGGTTGTAAGGGACATACATGCTGAAAAAGGGTATTTCGCACTGGGAAAGCACCTTGGAGTTGAGAAATCAGGCACTTATCCAGTACAGGCAGTATAACTGGGGCTCGGTGGGATGCAGGGTCTGAGAGCAAGCATCTCCCAGTGCAAGGAAGGAAGCTGCACCTAAATTAGAAACTAGCCGCAGATCCTCAAACGCAAAGCCCAGAAAGGATCTGATCTGAAACACAGAACATCAGAAATCTGGATCTGAGTTTTTCAGCTTGAGCCCATCTCTGTGTCAGATTTACAGTTTGACATGTTTATATTGAAACAAGATGGCTATAAATACAGTATATTTCTCTCCCAGTAGAGTCTAAGGAGAGGAATGTATAAAAGCACTCAGCAGGGGACTAGCACAGCTCCCAGTGAATTTAATTATAAACTCTCCCTGCTTTTACTCCAAGTAGTTTAGGCTGGGAGCAGTTAGACTGCTTTTGAAAATCCCGCTTTATTTGTGTAGAGCTACAAATCATCTATTATTTATATAGCTGGAAGTGCATCATAAGAACATTCACAAGAACATTTTTATTAGCACAGATCAGGAATTTTCCATGCAGGATCTTTTTTTTTTTTTAATTTGGAGTCTGAGGGAGAAAATACGAAATGAATTTAGTTCATAGGCAAAAAACAGTGATTTTGACAAAACAATTTGATATAGTGAATAGCCAAACAAATTATTCCACTTTAGCTCAGTTGGGGCTGAACGATCACCTCTCTGCTCTGCTGGCGTGCCCATGGATGCTGAGGATTGAGGGATGGACCTGTTCTCCTCCCTATGCTGGGCTCTTGCTGGCCAGACCACGTGCCCCCATCTTGCATCAGTCTCATTACCGCACTAAAAGCAGCCTGGTATCATCCTGAATAAAACCAAGGCTGCTGTTAAGTAGGCCACTGTTGCGCCATAAGTTGTGAGTTTTATCAGATCTGACTAGTGATCCATGGCAGGGACAAGAACCTGTTGCAAAATTTTATCAGTGGCTGTGTAATCCGACGTGATTACTTTTCTCATTGTCTGAGCAGAACTAGCTTGTATCATAAGCATTTCTGGTCTTCTGCTCTACACAGAATAAACCAGTTTCAAAAATGAAAAAAGGTTGAAGACACAAAAGCTATTGTGGCTATACAGAGCCCTTAATTAAAACACTTTACCTTTGGAGAAAACTATTTTTCATTAACTGAACAGGTAATAGTATATGATGGTGATTAAGTTTAATGGAGCTGAGTCCAAGGCAGGGAAGATAAAGTTACAGCTGAGAATCCACTTTAAGTGCAAAACCAGCTTCTGTTTGGAAAGGTGTTTGATGGAAAACTGTGCTGTTTCTGACTAAATGAGGTTTAAATAGGTGTAATTTTGTATGTATTAAAATTAAGATTCCTTTAGGTATAAACCGTGCAAGTTTCCATGCAATTACCGCTCTTGAGAAGTGGAAGAGAGCATACACCATAAAGAAAATGGCACTTTCTAATTTTATAAATGAGGCCAAACACATGCTTTTCCAATGGGAGAAGGAAATAGATCCATCAATGAACTAGGTTTAGCCAAAATAACTGAGCAAACTTCAAAACCATTCACTCCAGTGAGTTTTTCCTTAGGCTGGAACAGGCAAATATTTTCCTTCCTTATCCTGGCTCTACTGACTTGGGCTGTATCACTTCTCCTCCCTGGGTCCGTCTCTCCGCCTGCCTCCTGCACACCCTCGAGCCCCTCATCCCCAGCTGTAGCCATGAGGCCAGGTACTTGCACGGCCTTTTTGCATCTTCTACCTGCCTCCAGTCTCTGCATTTAACCTGGGGGTTTCCCCATGAGGAGGAAGGGGCAGATGTTGCAAGTGGGAATTTCTCTACCTGGGGCTAATTTTTAGTCAGCCCCCACAGGCTATGCAGTGACCTACACCCATCTCTCAAGCACTCCAAAACACAGAAAAGACTAACTTCTTCATTAACCATTGTCACCAGACAGAGCAGAATAATAGAGTAAGGAGGTGGGAAGGAAATAAACAGACACCATCTCACAAGGATGTCTTGATGAGACAAATATCAGATGCTGAACAAAATGCATCCCCTCTTAAGTGGCATTTCTATATTTAACACCAGCTAAAATGTGATAATTTACACTGTCACAACATGTCTCTGAGAAACAGTCCCATTTTATTTGCAGTCAGCTGAAGTCTGGAACTCAAATTCTGACCTCCTTTCTATGAGGGAAAAAAAAAAAGAAAAAAGGAAAGCTAACATCTGGCAGAGCTGGGTATTTATTAGACTTTATAAAACTCCACGCTTCTGTTATACATAAGACAGGCACAAAAGGGGCCCCCAAAGTGTTATTTCCTCACTAGTGTGAAACAAGTAGCTTATTCAGTAAGTTTTCAAAGAACAGAGGCAAATGGATTATCTCAAGGAGAAGTCAAACACAGAGAAACGCACTGTAGCTTACTGTTGGGTTTAGCTGCCTAGTGCTTGTGGAGGGAGCAGGGGGAAATCTATAAAATCCATCATCGCAGTGTCCAGCTGAGACTTTACACTTCTCAGGGAAATCTGAGCTGTGAACCACCAACAGCTGCTTTTCTCCCAACCTGTGAAATCACCCATGGAAGGAAAGTGTTTTCTTAAGAAATTCTCAAAACACAGCAAGGAAGAGCCCACTAAATCCTCCAGCTCCTTATGCCGGGTCAAGATGACAAGCTTTTTCCAGCCTAGCTGCGACCATCAGGCGTGATGAGGTGTGATTTGCGACTAACATAGCTGTGCTGGCAAAAGTCCCAGTCTGGTGAGAATTACGTGGGCTTTTGCTTGTTTTCTTTCTCCATCACCAAAGCACAGGTTACCCGCTCACAGCCAGGTCCTCCCCAGGGTGCTCAGCTGGTCTGCCACTCCTAGCTCGCTGAACATGGAGCCGGCCTCAGCCCCGACCTGGTCCAAGGTGGGATCCACTGTCCCCTACACATCCCACCCTGGAGTGGTGCTCCTGGAATCTGCTTTAATCACAGGACCCAGCACCTGGATCCCATACACACACAAAATAGTTGTGTTTTCTTCAGTGCATGCATGGGGAGGAGGAAAAAAAAAAAAACCAAAACACACACCAGTGCTAGGTAGCAAAGTTCAACCAGCAAAAAACAGGAACTGCAAGTGACTTGTAGCAATGGGGATAATTTTTATACCTAGCTTAGAAGAAGTAAAATTGCTCTAAGCTTGGCTTTAAGTCATTATAATCCTACTTGCTGCCATCAGCAAGGCCCTTCATGGAGATGGAGGAGGAGAGTAGGTTTGCACTCCCACACCAGGATGCAACCCTCTCCTCCACCTCGTACACTGCTGTTGATGCAGTGGGGCACAGGCAGCAATGATTCATGTGCGTAGCAGTAAACTGCAATGTTCAAACACACTATTTGGAAAACAGCAGGTGCTTTTAAGGTACTCATTTTTGGGGCTGAGATGCTCCCAGCCTCTTTTGGATGAAGGCTACAAGAGAAGGCTGAAGATGAAGGGTACAAGGAGGGTGGTGGGTGGCCCTAGAGGATGAGCAGCTTGGTACTTGGTCCTAGGGTTGTTGTTCGAAGTGAGGCAGAGCTGCCAGGTGGAGGGGGACAAAGTTCTGGCTGACCCCTGGCTCCAGCCATGGAGCAAGTTCCCCATACCCTTGTAACACACCAGGGGGCTGAAGCTGAGCCCTTTCCAGGTGGGACCCCCCAGCCCTGTGCTTCTGCTGAGCTAGTTAATCTTCCTTCTCCACACCAAAGAAATTACAGTTGCTACGTGTTCTTAATAAAAAGATATCATCAACCAGTAACACCAGTTTGAGATGAGCTGTGTTTCTGCTTAGTGCAGCAGTACAACAGGCTGGAGGAGGCTGACCTGATAAAGGGGAAGAGCAATTTTCTTTTTTTTTAATCATACAGTGAAGTTGCTAAGAAATCCTGTTTCGGCCAACCTAGAACAATTTGGGTTGCACTCACCAAATACTCTTAAGTGTATAAATAGTTTCAGGGCATTTGGCACCTTTCTCAGACTGAGAGACACAGCCGATGTCTCTTTTATTGCACCATCTCAGGCGTTAATCTCAGTTCAAATCCCCTCCCTGTTGAATTCAGTGTCTTTCTCCTCTGAAAATAGCCTGACCTTCCAGCTATAGGGCATATCCAGGGGTGGCCACAGCATGGTCTCTCCAGAAGCCAGGATCTGTGCTTATCTCCTGGGCTTGGCCCCAGCAGACCAAGGGAAGAGCCAGTTTCTTCTCCCCTTTGCCTCCTCATGTTTCATACAGGCAGCAGGAGAAATGGAAAACAGCCCACAGCCAAGGCACCCTGCTCAAGGACCCACGTCCTCGTCCCAGGTTGTTGTCTCACAACCAAGGAGCCATGTGGTAAAAGGAAACAGAAGAGGAAGGGTCAGGGCAGGTATCTGTTCCTACTCTGTGAGTCCAGCCCTTCAGTCTTATTTATAGGACTTATATAGAACACTTTTTTAGTCAGATAAAGCATTCATTTAACCCTGAAACATCTTTTTTCTTTTTACTTTGCAAATCCAAAACCAGTCAATTTGAGGCCAACCTCAGCAATTGCAATAATTGCTTTAAGGTTGAGAAATTGACTCAACCAAAAATCAATTTATTCATTCAGCTTGTCCCCTTCACCCCAAAGCCTGGGTTTTATACCACCTAGCCCAGAGTGTCCCTAGTGTTCTGCTGCCCCTGGGTGTCAGGTCCACCCAAAGAAAGAGACCAAAACAGCTGCATCGGTCCCTGCCTTACTCTGTCTGCAGCAGAGATGTGCCATTTACCTAATGGCACTAAATTAACAAATGAACAGGTCTGGTAGACCAATTAGCAGAGAGTGCAAGCAATTTTCAAACAGGCTGCAATTGTCAGCTAATGACCTTGGGAGAAGCCTTTTTTTTTTTTTTTTCTGCCTCCCTCTGAAAAGTCCATATTAAAACTGAGTTGTTAACATCTGAGAGTGTCACTTACTGGGCTTTCATCTCATGGAAATGCGTTGCGTGAAAAAAAGAAAAGAGGGCAAAATTAGGAGGCTGTGTCAGTGTAATTCAAGCAGGACCTCAACTGTTTTACCAGTCACTTAAGAGGGTTGCAACTTTGCTCAGCAGATGTATCAGTTTCTCTCTGGGAGCATGAGCTTCTCCACACCGAGTAATGCACCACAAGCGTGCCGTGGGGACCATGGGATGAGCTGGGAAACAGAAAGCTCCTCCACATTTCCTTATGAGCCCAGGTCACCTCAGCTGCAGCTTGCTCTTTCCAGACGTAACTAGGGCTTTCATTAGTAAAAGAGAGCTGCCTTCTCACACTGCCCAAGAAACAGCCCAGGACTGAGAGTCTGGCCAAGAGACTTTCCCCACTACTCCTCCTATTTTAAAAACAAAACCAGGAACTCTGTGTGACCTAAAAGCAATTGTCCATCTCTATCCATGTCCATCCCCATCTATGCATCTGTCAAGGGTTAGCTACACTTCAGGCTCTCACTGGAGAGGACAGTGATGAACATAAGGTGGGACAAGATGGATGCTTGCACACCAGTGCATCTTGTTTGGGACCATGGCTCCATGTAGTTGCTGTGTGGGTCATGTTATCTCATTTCTCCAGCCAGCCCCTTTGCAGAAGCTGCAATCAATCCTGGACCAGTGAGAGAGTTGACAGACACTATCACATGAGATTTCTAGGCTGAAGATGGAAGGCCAGGTCCTCACCTGGGGGAACCTGGCGTGGTGCTGTTGAAGCTAGCAAAGTCCCAGTGATGTGCATCCTGGAAGACATCACATTTCTGGGAAGGCAAATCCCAAGTTCCCTGAGCATGCAGGTTTTGTTCTGCATCCCTCCACTGTGGCACAGCAAAGTCTAATAAGATTTAGAGCAATTCAGAACAGGTGTCTGGTTTGTTTGGCATTCCCTGCCCCTTTCCTCAGGTAACTGGATCTCACAATTCCCAGAGAGGTACCACAGGAGAACTGAGAGAAGAAGCAAGGTAGTCCAAAAAAGCAGAACTACTGCT
This sequence comes from Chauna torquata, assembly GCA_013399475.1. Classification (NCBI taxonomy): domain Eukaryota; kingdom Metazoa; phylum Chordata; class Aves; order Anseriformes; family Anhimidae; genus Chauna; species Chauna torquata. The sequence continues at coordinate 1,047,256 of VXAL01019425.1, read as the reverse complement.
TTTTGGTTTTCTTGAATGCCCTGGCTTTTGGTACACCCCTTTGCAACAGTCCATGTTCCATCACACTTGTGATGCTTCAGGTCCTCCCCTATCTACCACCCCACCCTGCCTGCACTTGGGAAGGTCATGCTGGAGTCTCTGGTGGAGGTCCCCATAGGGCTTCCTTCTGCTGCCAGTTTCACAAAAATCCCAAGACTGGAGTACCTCTGAGATCTTTCTCCTTCTGTCAGCTACAGTGAGCATCAACCAAGGGGCTCACCTTTATTAAAGGTCAAGGAGAAGATGAGAGACTGCAGGTGAATGGCTCCTGTGGTTGTATGTGACTTGTTCCTTGAGGAAAGCAGGTTAAAGATGGAATTGAAGGGATTAAATTCCCTTAAAATGCTTCAGAACAGCTTTTCTGGGAAATGCACTGCATATCCACAACTCCTCACAGGAAAGAACAAGATGTAAAGATTTTAATGGTAATTTGCCTACGAGGAAAAAATTACAAATTACTTCTGGCTTGGATGCTCTTGAGTAAGGGATCAGACCGAAGTGAGCCTGACAAAGCCTCTGTAATATCACCTAACCATGAGGTAGTAATAGCATCATCTGTCCTATAGCGTCAGGGTCACAGACGATTGTGTAAATCAATGAATTAGACAAGCATCTTTCATCTGAACCAGCTATTCTGCATGCTGTTTATTTGGTGGTGCAGTGACTTGGAAGTCTTAACTCTAATTCTGTTATTGGACCTGGTCTGAGACCTTTGCAAGCTCCTGTACCTCAGTTTTCGCACAACATAATGGGGATATTAGTATCAATCCAACTTCAGAAAAGGCTTTGGAGTAAAAAGTGATATTAAAAGGTTACTGCGAACTACATCAAATCTCCTGCTGTCACATAGCCCTCAATGTTAGCACTTTCTTGACTCGCTACTGCAATAAAAATAATAATAACAAGACTTGTACAGGTGTAGACAAGCTGTGCTTTAGGCACAACCAGAAGCAAGGAGAAAGCAAAATAAAGACCAAAAGCGGGCTGATATTCAACTGTCTTAACAACAGTTGTCTTGCAGTTACAGGCACAGAGATGCCTGCAACCAGGGGGTTGCGTCCCCCTCAGCCTGCCCTGGTCCCTCATTGGGTGGGTGGTGACAGGTCCAGGCTGTTGAGGTCCCTGCAGTGCTTTGCTCCCTTTATCTTACAGGGCAGTCATCAGGTTAGTCACAAAATTTTCACAAGTTTAACATAAGTGTTGCCAGTCCTTGCTCATAGCCAGGGAATCAGCAACATAACTCCACAAAAACCCTGCCAGCCTTGTTTCCTATGGTCTGTTGTACACCGAGGGGTTTCATACAAGCTCCATCCCCACACTATGCCTGGGAAACTAAAGGACAGAAACATTTGTCTAAGTAAGAAGAACGACCCGGGAAGATTCAGTAAGAGACAAGACGTTTTTTGCTGCGATAGGAAGTGAGATGACAAGATGATAAGTAGGAGAGATTTTACGTGGCTATGAATGCAGCGTGTTTATATGGCCTTATACGATAAGTATGAGTTAATAAACAAGAAGTACTTATATGGCTATCTATCACATCCAGCTAGTGATAAGTACATTGTAGTGACATAACTGCACATCCCATATATCTAGATACAAATACTTTACTTCTGTCAGCAATGTATTATACTGTTTGTGGACATAAATGTATCTATTCTGTATTTATTTCGTGTACACAGTGTAACTATGATTACATTTCACCCACTTGAGCATGTGCGTTTGTATGCATGTACTTGCACCCCTGCTACAGACTTCTTCAAATCCCTTAGGATTTAAGCATGTTCTGCTCCTGCTGCCCAGGAGCTCACCTGCATGTTTCTGCAGAGAGCAATATGACGGCTTCAGAGCACTGCAAGACTAGGTAGGTGCCCAGCACGAAGGATCATCAGACCATAGAAACGAACACCCTGATTTTTATTCCATCACTTTGATATCGCACTTAACACAAGCCAGGTTAAGCCAGAACCTAGCAAAAAAAAAAGAAATCTAAAGTGGACCTTAACATTTCAAGGGTTTATAAAGACATCCATTACAGAAAGGAAAGAAAAGGACGTTTCATATTGTTGCTTTAAGTTGAAAACCACCAGGAAACTTCCTCCACCGTCGTTAGTCAACAGTCTGGAGACGCTTACCTCACCAGGGGCTTGGTCACAAGATGCCCTTTCTGCATTCGCAGTTCGCGTTCACGGAAAAATCCTAGAGGAATGCAGCATGTTGCCTCATCTCCTTAAATTCAAACTCCCTTTAGTCATTGCAACAAAGATACATTGAGCCCCCTCCAACAGGAGGTAATTTCGCCAATTTTCCCTCTGGGCTAGGGAGAGCTCTTCTCTCCTTGGAAATGCAAATGTGCAGTTTGGGTGGCCAGGTGCAGTCATCTCCTGTGCTTGAAACCCATTAGCAAATAATTCAGCTACTAAGGAACAAGCTGATCTTTCCTACCTGGGCAGGTGCTATGCAGCCCTCAGCGTGAAGTCTTTCTGCATACCTTGTCACACGAACATGCAAATTGCCAGCTCAAATCTGACTGAACATGCACATATGTTAATGCAGGATGCTCACAAATGCCTCTTGATCGAGACCGGACCAAAGTGAAATCAGTCACTTTAGGATGCAAATGGCCTTTGGGGAGACTGACCCTCCACTCCTGCCTGGGAGAAACACTGTGAAATTCTCCTGCTCTTCTGCAGATGAATTACTTTAACACCACCTAGAAACTTGTTGTAGATGTGAACACCAGCAGCAGATTGTCCCACTATATTTTCTTTGGGTATCTATCTTAAACAGCGTTAGTAGCTAATTTACATTGAAACAATTGTTTTAAACTTTTATGAAGTTAAAGTCCACTTGGAGCACTCTGAAATAGTCGAAGTATGTTTCCATTCCCCCAGTCAGACAAAGGGGTCAATTCGCAAAAGTATGCTCATTTTCAACTTTTCTTCCTCAAATTCTCAAAACTTCTGGCACATCCTCCTTAGCTCTAACTCTGAAATCAGAGATGTTTTAGATTTCAATAACATATCAGTGAGTTTTGTTTTGTTTTGTTTTAAGAGCATTAGCTGTAGCGTAAAATGACTAAAAGGATCCCTTGAGCAACAGCCTTCAAATTTTCTTTTGGCAAAGAAGTATGCCTAAAGTATGCCGTTCCTGATGATGGAATGTTGTAACTGACGAAGGGAAATTCTGTAAACTTGGGTACATACATGAAAGCAATGAGTCATCCTGCGGACGCCACTGCAAATGCCTTTCTTTCATACTGTCTTTGGCAGGAGGAGAAAATGTTTAAACACATTAACCAATTTAAATAGGCAAAAGAAAGGGGAGTAATTTCCTTTAGAATCTATAATGCACTGTAATCAAAGACACTTTCTGGAAAGCATAGTAGACATGCGATAACAGATAAAAGACAAACCAAAAGAAAATCAACTCATTGCTATAGAAACCAAAAAAAATGGTCAAACTCTGGTGTGTTATATCCTTGTTCCCTGGGCACAGGATTTTCGTTGAAAAAGGAAAAAGAAAGAGGCATGTAGATCTGGTTTCTGTCTGCCTCAGTCCATCCAGCATGTGCCCAAAAGATAACCAAGGGAGTTTGGTCTATTCTGTCATACATGTTTAATATTTCAAGGAGCCAAAGGGATTCTAAAGATGTTAGGGAAAAGAGCAGCCCTGTTAGCCCACCTTTGATCTTTCATACACGGGTTATACAAATAAAACACTGCACATGAAAATTGGCTTGGTCTTTGAGTTTACTAGGATAAAGAGGCAATGTTGAAGCACAGAGATGACTGAAAAGCAAAGTGGGTGCTGGGTCAGAGAATGGAGAGCACAACCGGTGACATTTGAAGACCATTTTCCAAACCAGACCCCAGCTGACGCTCACAGACCAGTTTCACTGCAGCAGTGGAGGTGAGTACTCACATGCTATCCACCCAGCCTCTGTTAGCAGGACTACTGCACAGAGTGTAGGTCTCATCTGCCACTTTATAGTACATGATATCCCTGAAAATTTCTGGTTATCTCTGTTAATGCTTTTTAGTATTAAATAAATCCCTGATAAGAGTGGCTGCTCAAGGACAAACATCCCATTCAGGCAGTCCAGCTCCAGGAGGGGTTACACCAGGCAGAGGAGCACGGTAGGTAAATGGGGGCAGAACCTGGTCCATCTCCCTCAGCCCACCCTGCCAGCTAGCAAGTGTCACAGCTTAGTTTCGCCTGTCTTCACTTTCTTTTATCTATGATGTGGGACAAGGATCTGTGATTTAAATGTCTGAGACCGTCACTTCAAATTGCACATATCCCTGCTGAGAGCCTGAGACAGATGCCAAGGATGCTGTTTTATAGTCAGTAACATCAAGGCTGACTGAGGTTATGAGAGAAACCCGTCCTCTGCTGAAATCAATGAGGTTCCTTCGCAAAGTGCCATACTGTTTGGTTTGTGAAGCATGAGGGCCTGGGAAGTCATTTGGTATATATATTTTGCTGGCAGTATTTAATTACGTAGCCACTTGACATTTTTTTCCACAACAGCGCTGCCTCACCATAATGAATGTGCTTGAGGTATGAGTCAATGCCAGGCAGCAAAGGAGAGCATTTACTGCCTTCTCTGTCTGCAACGAGAGAAAGAAGCATAAAGGCTGGGAAGAGAAGAGCAGTCCATTTGTTTTAGCTGGGAATGACAGTGTGATCCCTGTCACTTCCCTCTCCTGTCACTCATGGTCCGCTTAGTATGGCTCAGTCCCTGGGGGTCTGCTGGTGGCAAGGGCTGAGCACTCCTGGGTGCCCCAGGACACACCGGTGGTGTGAGAGGTGAGGTGCTCAGACAAATCAGGTACACTGCAGGCGGGAAAGCAGCCTCCCTGCTCTTAGTATCCCTTCAGCCCTCCTTTTACTCACCTGGCAACAATGGGCACAAAAAGAACCCTAGAGGGTTTGAAGAGAGCACAATAGCTCAGGCCTGGGGCTGTGCATCGAACAATAAGGAACAAAGCATCTCAAATAACAGTCAGTAAGTGAGTACCATCTTTCACTGCATTAGCTGAGACAGGGTTGAGTAGAAAAAAATAGTTTGTGACAGGGTAAGTGAAGATGAGATCATGGTGAATTAGGGCTGCATGAGCAATCCTGAGTCTGGCCGGCCCTAACACTAAGACCTGCACAATGCTCTGTGAGCAGCAGTGGGGTTTGTGGGGAAGCAGCACGCAACAGCCCACACTGAGAAGGACAGTAATCACAGTGATGTGGATAAGGCAACTAAAAATACTCCAGGTTTTCAGTTGTAAAGCCTCCTCTTATTTCCCTCAAAAGCAGACAGACGGCAGAAGACCTTCTTAGCACCAAGTTCCCACAGATGCCATGAAATTCCTCCCCACAAGTATTGCATTACAACAGGTCACATAGTCCTACAACATGGAAGGTAACTTGCCATGGGGTCAGCTGGGCATCTCTGCTTCTTGGACCAGAAATGATGCCTTCACTTCTTCCTCATAGTTCCTTCATCTTCTTCCCCCCCGCCCCCCCCCCAACATTCTTGTCTCTGACAATGGCCTTCCAAAATGTTAAAGGTTTCTGGTTATGGGTGAAGGTTAGTTGGAAGAGTCGTGCTCTCTTCTTTATTCCCCCTGGGGACAGAATAAAGAGAATAGATCAAGAATGTAGCATGACTGGCTTGGGCCTATGCAACACTTTCTGACGCTCAGAACAACAAAGCACTAATGAAAGTCCTTGGAGAGACGGAGGAGGTTTCTCAGGACAGACAACACATCTGTCAGGAACAGGTCAGGGCAAGCTGATCCCGTCAAAGGCCAGCAGAGTGGACAGACAAGCTCCTGCACTTCCTTCTAACCTTTGCTTCCATGATTTGTGGCCTCCAGTAAGGCCCTGCAGTCAGACAGGAGTCACAGAAGTGGGGACATGGGTAACTTTAACCTAGCTGGAAACACAGCAATAAGATTACAATAATGGCCGCACTGGGTTACTCCATGGGTCTATCTCACCTGAAGTCCTGTCTCTAACATCAATCACTCAAGAGCAGACACCTAGGGAAAGGCAGGAGGATGGGGCATGTGTATAGCAATACCTCCTCAGAAAGCTCTCCTAGATCCCAAGATTTTCAATTTAAAAACTTCCTGAGCCCAAACCAGCTGTTAATAAACTCCGGTAGACTCTCTTCCAAGTGTTTCTCCATTCCTTTTGGAAATGCTCAGTCAGGAGTTCCAGTGAAGCTATGAGCCATGTGACAAATGGCCTCCTGTGATTTGCTTTGAACTTGCATCCCTTTAGTGAATTCTCCTAGCTTTCCTACAGAATTAGAGAGAAAAAAAGGCTGAATGCCAAATTATTCTTTATTCGTCTGCTCTTGATGCTGTAAGCACTCTATCCCATCCTCAGAGGACAGCTGATGGCCTCTGTCTTCCAGACCCTCACCCAAAATGAAGACACCCCCTTGCCAGGGGCACATCACAGGGAAGCCACTCCAAACCTCCCCTCATCTCTGCAGTATTTCTGGATCTGCATATCTTTTTTGAGGTGGGTACGGTCAGAGCTGCACACAGCACTCAGTGCCGGGGCACCACATATTGATGCCATGCCAGAATGACACTGGTGGGTTTTATTCTCTTCCCTATCTGCAACGACATGGCAGGGTGGGCCAGAAAACAGTGCAGGTCCACCAAAGCATGCGGTCAGACTGCCAGCTTGATTTAAAACCTCTGCCACTGCATCTTTACTGTTTGCATTGGCAGCTGCAGCTGGATGAAATGGTCCTAGCAAGAGCACAGAAGTGCTCTGTGTGTTTACAGCTTCTAATACAACGGGGTCTAACCCCGGGATGACTGTACCATGGTCCAGCACATCCCAAGCACACACAGCTCTTTCAGTTAGTGGGATTAAGACACAGATGCCTGTTGCCAACAGGACCTTTTGACTGAGTTTCTGCTCTGAACAGTCAACCAGGCACAGCAGAATCAGCTGGTCCTCACCTTTAGCACGACTCAAGAATAAGGCTTCATGTCATGACTCAAGTTTGCTATCTCTGGGAACACCAGAGGGTCTTCTTCTACCACAATACACCTGAAAAAAGGAATCAGGAAAATGGCCGAGACAAACCTAAACACAGTGTTCTTCTCCAAAAGTTCTTTTTTTTTTTTTTTAACAGGAGTCAAAAAGTCTACTTGTGCAAGTCCAAAGTGTCTGACCAGTTCTCCCTGCTCTACGGGCTGTTAGACTGGGAGCAACGCCTCTGTTAAGTGGAGTTTCACTTTGTTAACAATATCTCTTTCTTTTTTCCAGATTACTGCTTCTCTTCTTCTTGGGGACATTTGCCATCTGTTTTATAATTTCACCATTATCTGATGGTAGGACTCAATGACCTTTCTAGACTTTAATTAAAGTTTCTTTCTTTTTAAATCATCTTCATCAAATTCATGTTTCCAAGCCACCTCTCTTGTGAATATTTTATCATTCTGACTGCAAGAAGATACATGACAGAAATATATTAATTACTTTTTATTTTATCAAACTGATGAATTAATCTGTGATGGGGTATGAAAAGGGTAGAAAATGTCTCCTGAAGACTATATAGATGTCAAGTTTGTCATTTTATGAGTCACTTTACAATTTTTACACTACTAGAGTTTTCAACTGCAAGTGCAGCTTTCAGCAGTTCAAAAAACATGTAACCACCCAGTTCAGTCTAGCTAAGCATTTACAGCATCCAGACTTCACTATATCACACAGAGCGGTGGGATTGCCTTCTTCTGAGGCATGTCCTTAATGTGGTGGAATGGAGGTCATTGCCTAGCCCAGACGGAGAGACCAGGATGGGAGCAACAGGGACACGAGCTCTGGGCATGCAACGTGTGGGCATGGCTGTGGAGAAAGCTTGGGCTGGGGTTTCTCTTTGCCTCTGGAACATGAGATTGCTCAGGCAGGGTGATGCTCCCCAAAATCCAGTGGAGCCTCCTCAGTGCAGGATGTGGCCCTGTTGGTCAATGCAATGCCACTGAGCTCCTCTGCATGGGGGAGAAATACCTGGTGACAGCCTCCTTTCTCTGCTGTAGATTTCTTCAGTAGTCATGGGCAAGCCAGTCAGACTGAGCTTTAGTAACTCTGCTCCTCTCCTCACCCACGAAACAGAGGGAGGAGAGGGGAACACACTCCTCTGCATCCCAGAGAGCTGACGATAAACATGCCAAACCCTGCTGTGCTGCCAAATGCTGTGTCTGTGAAGGGACATGCAAAAGCACAAGCTTAGAAAGTCAGCCTCAGCTCCTGAGTTCTCAGCAGGACAGGACTGGTTACTTCTCCCCCTTTTCTAGCTTCAGAAACAGACCCTGACCTCCAGGCTGGTGAGGAAGGAGGAACGACCATGGCTCTGTTTTCTCCACTGAAGACTAGAGAGCCCCAGCAATGAACTAACTGCAAGCGCAGACCCGGCTGCATCTGGTCACCTGCAATTGCTGTTGGGACTGCTGCACCCCAGAGTACATGCCTGTAAAGGCTGAAAGGTGTTGCTCAGATTAGGAAACACATTCCTCATTCAGCCATCTGCGGTACAATGACCCTTTTCTTATGCTTCCAGAATAGTATTGTACAGAAGTATCATAAAAGACTGTGCATTTAATACCTTCATAATATGATGTACGAGGACCAGAGTACATCCAGTACCTCCAGAACAGAATTAGAGAAACAAGTAGCCTAATATTCAGAGTGTTAGTTAAAGCGCAAAAAAGAACTAATACTCAACAATCCTCTGGGGAGAGGGAGGAGCAGACAAGGTGAGTCCACCTCTCTCTGGTCCCAGAGTATCATATGGTCTCCTGCATCCCATCCCTGCAAATAAGGAAGGACTTTGAGGGATGGCACAGGCAAGTCCAGAGCATTTTAACTTCAGATGGCATTGCATTTCTTCTGTGCTTTCCCCTCCCCTACAGTAAACACCTGAGGCAAGGAAACTCTAGCTTGAGTTAACAGAGGGTGAATTCCAGATTTACCTAAAGGAAAGAGAAATAGAAACTGGGATATTAAACCCTGAATGTCAAAAAAGGGGTCCTGGGGCATCATAGCAAGTGTCCATCTCCCTAACACACAACCTCTAGGTCGTTCAAAGTGTAGTAAAGTGTGCTAACAGAGTAGATGCATGACTTCACATGAAAATAGTCATAACAGGGTTCAGGAAAGGAAGACGTGTCTCTCATTGTCCAGTCTGATCAGGAAAACCATCTGTCATGGAGTACAGAGCAGTGAGGAGCACCCCTGAATCCCAAGGTCCTCCAAGGAATTTGTGAGGGCCTCTATTTCATTTCTAACGAAGGAAAGGACAATGCACTGCTGCTATACCCACAGGAGACTGACGGCTGGGTTGGCCCCACCACTGCACTTCTGTCGTGTGAGCTATAGTTGGGGCAATCTGGTTATCTGTTCAGAAGCCCAGTACAACTGTTCAAAGAACACCTCATGCATGAAACATGCATAAATTAACACTTGACCTGGCAGTTTTGGCACAGCAGGAAGGCCCTGGCTTTATGAGAGGGAAAGAAGGGAAAGGACAGGGCATGGGCCGTCCCAAAGGCAGTGAGCCCGTGAGGGTAGGTGAAAGCACCGGCAGAGTAGTGAGTGCCCGGGTTATGGGTGGTGGGTGGACATGGAGAGGCTCTCTGTGCCATCTGACAGCCAGACTGACACTAACTTCCAGTGCAACAGCCCTCAGAGGCACTACATGTCATGAAAAATGTAGAAAAGAAATTTACTTTTACATTGAGGGAACAAAGAGACACCTTTTTCATTGAGGCAGGACAGGGAGAAAGGATACCTCTGCTCTGTTTCTTGGTTTAACAAAAATTATCTGTGCTAACCGCTGAAGCTTTCTGTGACTCAGTTTCCTCATCTTCATGACAGGGAGGATGCTGCTCCACTCCTGAGAAGCATTCTGGGGGTACACAGAACCTTTCTATGGACACAATATTTTTTTAACACTTGTGGCACTCTAACTGGGCAGGGCTGTGCCTGTCCGCCCACCCCTCCTGTCTGCAGCAGGCATTGCATGCAGTCTGCTGGGGGGCTTGTCCCTGCCCCACCGCTCTTGCAGGCTGTACCTCTCCTGCAGCACCATTGCCTGTCTCCCACTGCAGAGGAGAGCGATGCACAGCACCCCGTGGGACTATTAGTTGCTCTGGAAGCAAACCTTTTCCCTCCTACACTGGCCTCTGCAACACATAGCAGCACCTTGGGGAAATAGCTCCATTGCCTGCTGTTCGTCTCCCTTATCAACGATCCCACCACCGACTGTTTCCTCCCACCAAGCAACTCAGCTGATTTTATGGCACAGCCCAAACAAGCGCATTGTGCTTGGGCTTTTCCCTCTCTGGTTGGAGAAGGAGGAGTAATTGCATTTGTCACCTCTGTTCCTACACCCACAAGCCACTGAAAGTGAGCCATTATTCTCATTTACAAACAGGTAGGTAATGTCTTCTCACTTGCCCTTAAAAATCATTGCGCTATTGGAGCAGGCTGTGCAGATTAGCTGATACTGGGAGATTGTCTTCAGCAAAGCAGTAAAAGCCCTAAGTGCACTAGATTGGTTTTTGATTGACTTTTGGAGGAATAGTATATCAGAAGAATCCCAATAAGCTCTCCCTGTGGTATTTTAAGTGGATGTAATGGTCAGAACTGACAGACAGTAATGAGCCTTGTAGACAGGGGCAACTGTATGTTATTTAATTTCCACTAAAGAAGATATCTCAGCAAGGAAGCCCAGGTTTAAGACAACACACAAATACTCAGCAGCCAGATTTTGTTTCTGTCAATGCCAAAGCACAGGGTGGTCCAGTTCCTTCTACAGCTTAAAATTTGGGGAAAAACATCTTAAATGTCACCAGTCAAGGAAGGCAAATAAAAAATGACTTCCTCTTTGGAAAGACCAAGCAAGCCTGTCTCTCACACACCCAGTTTCCTAGCATCTAGTGGCTTTCACACAAATCATTTCAAGCCAAAAATGTGAAATCACTGATTAGCACCTAGGGAATTTCAGCTTGGATGTGGGAGAATGAATCCCTTTTGCATCAAATGTCAGACCGCCAGGCATGGACACCCTGCAGCCGGAGGTGCCGGGGGTTTTTTCTTTGAAGTTGTGAGGCTTGAAGGAGAGTTTCATAGAGAAGGTGGATTAATCACTCTGTCAGGGCTCGGGAGGGTCTCCTTGGCTTTGCACTGTCCCTTGATTCAGAAGAATGAAAAGCAAAATTGAGAATAACCCTTTAATGAAAATTCCTGATGATCCACAAAACAGTCTGTAAAATAAACAGAGCTGGTTGGATGCTTTCATCTGCTCTACCAAAGATATAAACAAGCTCTTTTCTGACTTGCAGCATTGCTGTTTTCTCATGGTTTCTACCAGACGGATGACCAGCAGATGGATTTCAGCTCTGCGGGTCCCAGTTAGCGGCGGGGTGAGACCGGGCTGTGGGGCAGGCAATGACGGGGGAGGAGGAACCACCACCTCCTCCATGCTCTGCCCACACCTCTCCCGGGAGAGGAGCTGGCGCCAGCCCGCACTGCCGCCGCTGCCCCACCATCCAGCCCAGGCGTGCTGCTCCTCCAGCGGATGCTGGAGTGATCAACGCCAATGTTTGTGTTGGGAGCCAGCCCAGCAAAGCCACCTCTGCTGGACTTCTTCCCAGAGCTCCAACTCACCTCCTGGCAGATGTTCACCTGTCAAACACCTTCCTAGTATCCCCCCCTGCAGGGGCAGGAAGTCCTTCAGTTCCTACGAAGCCTGCGGAGGAACCGCTAGCCCAAAAAAATTGAGCTATTTTTAGCATTGGTTCCTATCTCGCCTATTTTTATATTGGTGGTCTCAGTAGCCACCTTTCTACTGCTGCCTGTCCACTTCCCTGCCTCTCCTCTCTCCTGGCTTTTTAACTAGATGCAGCCAAAGACATGAAGTTCCTAAAAGATTTGGTTAAAAGCAGCCTGAGACCTAAACGTATGCCTTTAAGGCTACAACTCACCCCTCACCTATGGTTAAAGGCAGTCATCAGCTGGCAAGCGGCACGTGTGTGCTGGCCCACTGCACAGCCACAGCATCGCCCCAGGTAATCACGGCATCTGCTGCTATTTGCCATCCGACGGGGAGCTGACAGGGCTGGAGGCACAGCCAAGAAGAGGCTAAGGCGAAACCTATAGGAGAGTAGACGGCAGTAATTCTGCTTGTTTAATGAGGGATTCACATGCTGTGGCTGAGTCTGTTCCAGAGAAAAAAGAATTAGTCAGTGCTCAATCCATCTACTGCTGAAGCAGAAAGACCAATAGTGGGAGATGCTGCGTGCGTGCTGTGAGATTTGTCCCTGCTGTGCCTGAAGGCTCCGGTGTAAAACTGGTGGAGTCCCATGCGAACGACAGCACATGAGCACCCTGACAGCCCGCACCTGGAGCCACACACATATGGACACGTTCTCCCACGGCGCCAGTGGAGGGATGCTTTTATATGGATGCTTTTATATGCCCCCCAGGGAAGGGAAGATGTCATGTTGAGGAACTCTGGTGAAGTTCAGAGCAAGCTTCAACACGGCTCTGTAAAATTTCTGTTTAGAGCACGTTGTGTTTTCAGCAGATGGACGCAAAGAAACCAGGCTGGGGCAGGGGCTGGCCACCACCACGGTGTGCAGCTGCTTCCCAAAGGGCCAAAAACCCCGCTCAGATACAGCTGTTCTGAGGGTTGATGGACAGTGCAGCATCTGTGTGTTTCAGCTGGGTGGGAAGGGACCCACAGCATCACGCTGTGTTTCTAAAAGTCAGCCCCACTTTCAGTTCTTGTCCAGGTGAGATGTCTGAGGGCACTGGCAGTGAATTTGAGCATTAAAGTCTGCGTAGAAAGCATGTTTCTTATCCCACAGAACCATCACAATCTGTTCTTTTTCCTTCTTCGAGTGTTTTTCTTTGTTTCTTTGAATTTTGTAGTGTCCCATGTACTCCAGAGGAGATGAAGAGCCATGGTTTGAGAAATGCTGCCAGTGAGCGCAGGGATACACAAGACGCCCACCACTTCCCACCCATCACGGCCCCACACTCTGGCCCCCACAGAAAACCAAATCATGGCTGCTGAGCTCCATCCCAGAGGTGGGAGAGAAGCTGCTTTTCCTTCCTCCAGCACTGGCTCAATGAGCCTTATCTCTGGAGGATAGTTCAGGAAAATAAACACATAGAAGAAACAGCTAAATAGGCTTTTACTTTCTACTCAGGTTGGGAGAGAAATCACTGAGGGGAGCTGTGATAAAGGTCTGTAAAAGGTCTATAAAGTCAAGAGCAATATGGAGAGGGTGCTCAGGGAACGATGGCTCACTGCTTCCATAGCTCAGGAACGAGGCGGCATCAAACTAGTGGATGGCAGGTGAAAAACAAACAAAAAAGAGGCTTTTCTCCAAACGACTTAGGGGACCTCTGGAAGCTCCTTGCAGCATTGCCCTGTGGGTGCTGAGAGTTTACCTGGCCTTGAAGGAAGAACGAGCATGTCCCCAAAATAAATCCCCTGTGGATGGTTACACATGTAGATGCCGCATCTGGCTGGGGAAGTCCCTGAGTAAAAACCGGTAGGGGCTGGGGGTCATCCAGGGGAACCATTATCCTAGATCTGCTCTGAGGCCTGGTTCGGGGTGGCCATTCCCGTGCTCACCCAAACCAAGCGATTCCATGGATCTGAAGTGGAGGAACAACTCCACCGGGAACCTCATTTGGGGACACCTGTAACATAGCCAGGTGCTCAAGACAGGGAATGATTTCATTAAAAGTGTCCATACTTAAGCAGCCTAAGCAAGCTGCTTGAAAAATGCCACCAGATAAACTGTACCGAGCATACCCATGCAGGCAAGCCCGCTGCTGCGAGGCTGAGCTGCGCCACGGCTTAGAGCAGCCCTGGAACAGTGCAGAGTTCCTCACCACGCAGTCTCTGACTGGCTTCATTTTCAGCTGCAGATTCAAAGGAAAAACACTATTGAGTGCTTAGATAGTGGTTTTCATTTTCCACTGCTTTCTAATCAGTGACTAATTAATTCTCAATGCCCCTGTGAGGTAAATATATCTGTTTCTTGCATTAATACATATATATTATGTTTGATCTTTCCTTAACAAGTCCCCGTAGCCCTGGAAATCCACCCTGAAAATAGAGTGTTGGGGGGAGAAACAGCTCCAGCTTTGAAATCCAAAAGCTCTTCATTTGTATGTCAGGCTGAAAGTAAAAAGAAAATAGTCATTTGGCAGGTCTGATCCCACTGAGGGATTGGTTTGCCTCAATTTGTATTTAATAAGTGTACCACCAAAAAGTATTTAATGCATAATGTATAATATAACTAGCACTACACTAAATAATAACCTGTGACTTTAAACATTAATGACTGTTTGTGACTATTTCTTTTGAATTTCAAACTACACAGGAAATATTTGTCAGCAATAAAAATAAGCTTGCAATAAATAAATAAAATATTGGTGCAATAAACCCAAGTCTTGATGTGTCTATTTAAATGCATATATACCTCTGTTTAATGGAGAACAGTGAACACTAAGATTTTGTATAATATTCTACTAATGTGTACACTATGCTATAGTAATAGTCAACATCTGCAGAAGAATTGCCAGTTCAATACAGCTCTCGCAGCTGAAGGATATGTTTATACCTTCTCACTTCTTTAACTTCATGCTTTTTTATTCAAAGAGGAAAGAAATCTTTTCACCACATACAGACAGGAGATTTCATACCATATTCACACATATTTAGATGAGATAAATCCAATTATTGCCATTGTACTTAATTAAAATTTTTAAATTTTTGGAAACTGTGCACTGAGCTCATTCTCTTCATCCCAGGTACCCAAGGAGGCAACAGCTTCCACAGGGACCTTCTTAACAGCAGTGAACTGGGCTCGGGAAAACATGTAAGGTTTAAGCACAAGCTTAAGGCTGCAAACACATTCAAGCGCTGTCCTAGCTAGGGCTGCGTTGAATCAACTTTGTAACTGTTTACTGTTTTCTGAGTCAGGGCTAAAGCCTTTTTCTTTTTTTTTTTTTAAATTAGATTTGATATCACACTCAGCTAGCAAAATAAGATGCCCTGATACATCTTGGATGCATGCAACACACCGACTTTTTACTATGACAGAGATGTAGATCAGAGCCTAAAAGTTTGTCCTTCCCAACATTTTTAGTCCGTCTGTTGCTCAGAAATCTCCAGATCTCTGGGAAGCTGCCCTGAGTTGTCACCAGAGACCATCCTAAAGGACCCACTGCTCTTCAAGCCAAAGTCACGCTCAAAAACACAAATGTCACTTCACCCAGAGCTTCCACGTGGGGCACAGTGCCAGAGGCAAGACCTGTGGGCACCAGACTGGGTGCTCCTTGTAGGAAAAACCAGCCAGAAATGTTAACGTGAAACAAGAATTTATTACAAAACAAAGTTTTCAAGATGGTCAAATTTTATTAGCTTGGACTGAATTCCTTGGTTTTGTTCCAAATCAAAAAAAAAATATATATATATATATAGGGGAGTGAAATTCGTGGAAATTCAGGCTTCCTTTTGAAACACATGGCTTTGTTTCAAACTTCATAATGAAAAAAATAACAATGTTAAGTATCCTAGCTGTTAGTCATTACGTTCTCAGTAAAACAATGCATTTTTTTTAATATTTCACCTTGCGAAAATTCTTTCAAAAATCTACTTTGGATTGATCTAGCTTGAGCTTCCTCTTCAGTTTTCAGTTATTCAATGAACAAAAAAAAATATCCAACATTTGCACAGTTTTCTTATGTTCAGGCAGACGTCCTGTTTTATTACGAACCAAAAATGATCTTTCACTCCCCCGGTACCTGGTGAAAGGGAGCACCAGCACCCCCTGCCCTACCCGGCTCCTGCCTGCATATGGAAACTGGGCACAGGCAAGTGTCTCAAATGTCTCAAGAAGCCTCAGATATTCTGTTTTCAAGGGAAAACTGCAAAGCGTGAAACAAATGCAGCTGATGCATTCTTGAGTTTGCTGAGAGCCTGGGACAAAGGTCTCTGGGGTGCCTGGCTCAGCTGGCTGACCTCACGGGGCAGACTTGCTTTTTCACGTCTTCAAGGCAACATAGCAAAAAATAACCGATTTTATAATCTGGCAATCTTCCTAAATAGCAATATGTCAAGGACACACTCATTTGGGTGCACAGAGGCCTTCGCAAGCACATGGCTCAATAGAAGCACCACTCGAATTACAAATGCTCCAGAAGTGCTGAGTTCACGTCTGTGTTGGTAAATGCAATGTTAATCCACGGCACAAGCGCTCCTGCAGCACGCAGTTGTCAGGGCGAGGTCGCACCCGGGTTTCTGAGGCATTCGGGTCTGAGCCACTGCCTTAGCACTCACTAACCACAGACAGTTCTGAAGCATGGGCCACATGCTGCTCTCTGTTACACTGGATTAAAGCTGGCACCCGTAGGGTGCTAAATCTGGGTTTACGCTTGCTTTCAAAATGCGGAGTCTGGCCCTGTGCCCCTGCAAGGTGTCGGAAGGCACGACCACTGCAGACAGTAACTGCGGCATCCGTGGAGCTCGCTGAATGCAGCAGCTTCCAAAAGCCAGCCCTCCTTCACGAGCACCAGACCAGTTTCCCGGCCGGTCTATCAGGAAAAAAAAAAAAAAATGACAACAGAAGAGCAGAAGCTATTCCCAGAACATAAACTACACAGTGCTTTATTATGCTGCTCTATTGATTTTAATGAGGCTGCTTCAAAGAGATACAGCGGACACTCTGTGCTTTTACAAAGAGCTGTGCAACCTCCATCACCTGAACCTCAATTATCCAATTTCCCCGGTACCTGGAAAGGCAATGCATGTTAATTACATTGAAAGTTATTTTCGCAACTCAGTCATTCAAATTTTGCAAAGCTTCTCATAAATTCAGAGAAGCCAAGGTTATGCTACAGACATGGGTGTGTTCACATGTCAGCTTTATGAATCTAAAAAATTAAAGACTTGACAACAATTTAGAAAATGAGTTGCTGGTTTTTTTGTTTTTTTTTTTTTCTTTAAACACGAAGCAGATCGGAGGTTTGAGGCAATCTGGGGGTATGTCGTAATTGTTAACTACTTCAGAAGGGGTCTCCCAGCCAGGCACTCAGTTTGAGCAATTGTTCACAAATGCGTAGGACCACTCCGAATCCCCCAGCCTCAGAACCAGCATAGAAATATGCATGTTATTTACTGCAGAAGGAAAAAACCCTCCTCATCTGGAGTTGGGCTAATCTCAGAGCAAGACAGCTGAGGCAGGAAAAGCCATTTAAGTAATGTAGTGTTTAAAAGGCCTGGCCTGACCTTCATTTCTGTCTATCTGCTTCCTTGCAGCACTGCCTCTGAAGTGCTGTGCAACATAAATAGCATCTGTCCTGGGATTTTTAGCCTGAGCTTAGCAGAAATAACTCTGGTGGCTGTGAGGTACCCTTTCTCTGTGATTAGTCACCGAAGTTCTGCAGTTCTTCTGCCATTTGGGGCATACGTTACACTTCTATTTATCGAGATAGGCCCGGAGAGGCAGCTGATTAGGAGAGGCGGAGGGCAGTCTTGTTCAGCAAGCCTGAACTCCAGATAAAAACAGAAAGCACGTAAAATAGGAGGCCAAGAACTGGCCCAGCACGGAAGGCAGCTTTAGCACACAAAGCTTTCCTTCAGCCTCCAAGTGCCTTGGAGTTAAACCTGCCACCAGTCAAGCTGGCAGGGACTGCAAGGACTTCCTTGCCCTCTGTAGTGTGGGAACGCAGGCAGCATCCCGGGGATCGCACGAGAAATCCTTACTGCAGTCTTCAGCACCTGCAGCCTGTGGCACGAGGGGACTTACCATGACTTCTCCTCAACACGGCACCTCTCGCGCATGACCACAGGAGCCCATCTCAGGTGCTGCGGTGGTCTTGTGCATCCCACGCGCCTCGGTGTGATTTGGTGGTGCCCAAGAGCCGGATTCAGCCCTGCGAGGTCTCACCCTTCCAACAGGAGAAGCACACAGCCGGCTCACGCCTCCTGCTCCTGGCTGCAGCGCACACGAGGCCAGCACGGCGGGAGGGACAAGGCCCGTCAAGGAGGGGACAGCAGCGGTGACAACGCCTGCGTATCATCCGCTGGACGTTTGCACAGAAACCAAAGAGCCATTGCCCATTTCTGGAGGAGAGGAGAAGCAGCAGGACTGCAGCAAGCTTCTATGCACGGATCAACCTGAAGCTGCTGCAGTTTTAATAACACTTCTCTTCAGCTCATCGCCTCCTGCCTGATCGCGACTGCAGTGCCATCCATTCTCTGAATTATGTGCCGCTGGCTGGGGCTGGGGCTGGGGAACCACAGAGGTGCTGCTCTTCCCAAAGGCTGCACAAAGTGCTTCCGCAGCGGGGCAGACAGGAGGGACCACGCCGATGGTGGAAGGAGCTGTGGCGGGCCAGGTGGGACCACCAAGCGGACTGCAGGGGCTTGGAGAAGACGCAGGAGCAGAGATGGGTTTGTAGCAGCACAGGAGGAGGCTGCTGAAACATCAAGCCCTAACTGAAAGCAGAGCATGAAATGCAAACCGAATGCCAGGCACACAAATGGCCTTATTGGCTTTAACAACATTGCTCGCTTGCTTAAAAGCAAGTGCACGCTTGTGTCCTTTGGTGCTTGAGGACCTCGGGGGCACTGGCAGGCACCTGCAGTGCATCCTTGCACAGGACAGAGAAACCAGGGGAGCAGCTCTTATTCCAGCAAATATTTGGGACATTTCCAAGCTTTTCCTCATGTTCAGGAGACCTTAAAAAGTTTATCAGAGCACTGGCAAAGGCAGGCTATATGTTTAAGGCCATTTAAAAGCCCAGCACTTCTTAACACATGCAGCAAGCTGCCAGCAGCTGATGGAGCAGCATCAACAGCCCTGACCGGACGGTGAAACCATCCAGAAACATCCAGCCTTAGGTGCTCACTTGTAACAGCAATCTGGGCACAAAACAATCTGAGCGTTTCTTCTCACCGCATCTCAGAGGTCATACAGGAAAAAAAAAAAATTACATGAGACCTCATGCAAATCTAACCTGTTGTGCTCCTAATCCCAAGCTCTGCAGAGCATTGTTTCTCCGTAGGCTTACCCGACACACCGGGAGGTGGCACCTTCCCACAGCTTCCCTTCTGGAAAGCCTGGGATCCGTGTTAGCAATTTGCAAGGTCTTGCTTGGGGTTTCCCTTATGGTTCCTGCCTGGACATAACACAGTGTACCTAGAGGCTCCACGCGAGTCTGTGGGCACCTTGTGTGGTACCGCACACAAGAAATGCTGCCCCTGGGTCACCTGGACAGACAAAGGACAGGCAATGGGCATAACAGCATCCTCAAGCCACCAACCGAGGTGTAACCCCCGGACAAGGTGCGTCCATTCAGTGCTCCAGGGCTGGGACTGGTTTTTACCCTGGAGTTAGAAGGGCACGTAGCAGAGAAGGGAGTTTTCAACCTGAATCATTTCAAGGGTTTGGTCTTCAGGGACACATAGAAACCCTCAGCCATTGCCAGGGCAAAGAAGGGCATGGTGATCTGTCCCTGACATGTCCGTGTTTCTGTCATATCCAGATGAGACCCAGCCCCCGGGGACCCTGGTTAGACCATCAGCCCCACAGTGGCACCACGTAAGCAAGAAGGGTTTGCAGAGACAGTAGGCCCATCAAGCAGCATGAAAACACTTCAATTTTCCCTAAAAAACAAAACAAAACAAAACAAAAAGCATGGCTCTCTGGTGGGAATGGGGGCCTGGCTGCTCCCTTCTGCCAAGAGCAGCTGAAAAAAGAGTTATCACTGAGGGATGAAGAAACCACCAAAGAGCGTTTCCATTTCCCTCTCTCATTAGATGGAAGATCACAGCCCTCTCTAGAAAGACCTGGAGCAACACATGCTTGTCCAAAATCAACCATCCTTAACAGGAGCCTGGTGTCGACGTCCAAGTCCAAAACTTGCAGTCCTTAAATAAACAGAATAAGAAACTAATACAGAGAGCAGACAGACAGCCCTCGCCATTTCCAGCACATTTCCAAGCAGTGGTGTTCACTCCCCAAGCCTGAGGAGGAATCCAAAGAAGACAGCAGGAAGACGTTAATAAAAGTTTTTCGTGTGATTTTCATCTGGTGTCAAATGTCAGCCAGTTTGCCCATCTGGGATATTAATAATGCAAATAGTGCTAAAGGTTGCTTTGCTCAGAATAAGCCACAGGAACTTACAGAGTTCATTAGACTCACATATTTCCTCTCCTCCCATTTAAATAAAGAGAGGGGACGCCGTGCCGTTTCCTTTCACACAAAACTGTTGGGCTTTGGCAAGGTTTTTACATTATTTAATTAGCCCACTCAAATTTCACTGAATAGGGAATATTCTAGTGACAATAATGTCCCTCTCCTGCTGAGTATCAGAAAGTGGAAAATAAAAAGCTCTGTCATGCAAACACAGCCTCAGCAAAATGCCTAAGGTGGTCAGAAAATACCATACAGTCAAATGAGTCTTCCTGCATTTGCCTGTGAATTTGGAGAAATGGAATCAAAACAGTTCTTGCCTCTCTAAAACCTGCTGCTGCCCCCCTGGCAAAAAGCAGTCCACATTTCAACCTTACCCACTGTTGGTGCAGTATCCCATAAACCTCCGCAAACATATCTTGCAGTTACCACAAAAAAAAAAAAAAAAACCACGCACGAAGACACACAAAAAAAGTGAAATATGATAAGCAGCCAACCCGATACAGAGTTCAATGTAAAATATCCCTCTACCATTCATCGAAGTTAGCAAGCAGACACATTACTCACTGATTGATATATTATCCTCCCCTGCCAACGCATCTGGGCACATCACAAAGTGCAAAACAGTACATTAATCTCTGTCAGAGGGAAATCAATGGGAATCAGGCACCTAATTCCCTTAGCTGCTTTGGGAAGTCCCGCCCTTTCTCCGCTTACCATAAATCACGTTTACAGGAACGCTCCCCCTGCCTGTGTGCACGCGGCATCTGCCCAGCCCTGCTCGCCTCCCGCTGAAGCTCGTCCCCCAGCAGCTGGTGCTGGGGCCCGAGGACCGATGCTGCAAGAGGCCGTCACGGCTTCGTGCTCTCTACCTGATAATCCCCGAGCAGGTAGGCACAGGGGAAATGAAAATGGAGGTGACACCTCAAAATAAATATGGAATTGAGAGTCAAACATTAATTTTGCAGGCAGGTACCGGCTGGCTGAGTTATCCTGCTCCTCAAAGCGTCGTAGCTTCTGCATGCGGTAGGAGCATTTGTCAAAATCACACTTGTTATTTGGTTGGTACCAGTTCAGCAATTTACATACATATCTGTGAGCAATCACTTTCTTATTCCTGGCTTATAATGTTCTGGGTTGGCTCTTCATAGGAAGAGCTGATTAATTACAGGAATTGGAGGATAACGTCAGGAGGGCTGAGCAAGATGGACGGCTGGCACCCAGGGGGTTTGCCTGCTGCACGCTATGGAGCTGGGCCCACAGCGTTGCAGAACTTTTCCACTGCCAACGAGCTTCTGAAGTTCACCCCCAAAACCACACGAGCACAGAGCATGCACCCCGGCTCCGAACAGGCCATACACCCACCTCGGCCACGTCTAGAGGAGCCCTGCTAGATGTGTTCCTGCCGAGATCCGCCCACCAGTGAAGACCCACGTTGCTTCCAGCCCTGCTGTCCTTGCTGCCTGGGGAAAGAAGACATCAGCCTCCAGTGTCCACTGCCAAGCAGCACCACCACCATGGTGCTAAAAGCAAACACATTTTCCTTTTTGTTCCCCAGTTGTTTTTTTCTTTTTCTTTTAATCTTCAGGAGACGTTCATTCATGTTAAATAGTACAGAAATAATTCTCTTTTCACAGCGCCGCCAAAGTCCCTTTCTGTCACAATGTCCCACCTTTGTAAAGCTGCTGGCTTTGTGCCTGTTCATTTTCTCCTTCAGAAACCAGCAGGAGGACAGGCAGGCACTGCCCCTGCAGAGACAGAGCACAGCCAGGAGCGGGGAGCAGCGCACAGCCCCGGCCGCACCCCCAAAACATTGAACGCGTCAGTGCAGAATGGCGTGTCCTTGTTTCGCCCTCTGAAATTGCCACTGGGGCACAAGAGGGATGCTGGGAACAGAGGCGTTGGAGGAGCAGGGGCAGGTGCTGGCATCGGGGGCAGAGGCAGCAGAGCAGCTTTCCCCAGCGTCACCAGGAAACTTCCTTGCTCAGAGCTTGTTCAAACAAAAATGTAGATTCAAATGGGCCCAAGAAATCCACAAATCCATGCCAGGCTGGTTAACACAAAAGGGAACCCAAAGGGTTGCTGACAGTGGAAAGTCTGTACAGCACTTCTTTAAAAATAAATAAATAAATAAATAAATAAATAAACTTTTCTTTTTGAAGCAGCATTTCAAAAGTTTACATATATCCCCTTACTGTAAATGTTAGAGCAAGTGTAACGTTGAGGGGGGTGGAAATAAATAAAAATACACATTTTATCTGAAGTGTAATAAGCTATCTGGATTTAGATCAAGCAAAATATTTAGAACGTCATTTCTTTCCCTTCAGCAACTTAGCTCAGCTGGCAGATCCAAGCATCCATCACTGCGCTCCCGAGCTCACAGGCAGCTCATCTCCGCGGGGCTTCCCACGAAGCCACCTTCCAAACAGGCAAGTGAATCAGCCCTACGAGCCCTGCGCGAGCTGCCAAGAGCTGAAAAAACATGCACGTGAAAGCGAACCCAATCCCATCAGGGGGATTCACTCATCGGACAGGCTCTGTCCTGCGCAGTTAAAACAACCTCCCGTACCAGCAAGGTTTTCCTGTTAACGCACACACATCAAGTGCTCAGAGCATTTCGCTTTATTGCCAAGAGCTTGTTTCCCAGCAGCTGCTCTGAATCCAGTCTCATCTCCCTATGATCTTGCTATTTGTGCATCCATCAGAGAATTCAGTTTCCTGCTCCTCCAGCAGCATCTCAAAACCATCTCTGACAGGCTCGGGAAGGCAGGGCAGGCCTTGCTCTCACACGCTGCTTTCCAGCACATCCGTTTGTTCGTGCTGAGATAACAAGGGTTTGCAGGCACACAAAAAAAGCACACAATCTCCCTCAAAGCACTGAAACTGTTGGGGTTTGTTCGCAAACCCCATTTCACAGCTAAATGCCATTTGGGATGAAAAATTTTGGGAAACTCCAGTTTTGCTCGCTGTAGCAGATCCCTTACCCCCATGCCTCGCAGAGCCGCAGCAGCGCATGCAGGGAGAGCACTGGTGGGATGCAGCTGCTGGGGACATGTCTGCAAAAGTGGACGGTAGCCTAGCAGGCAGAATGAACTACATTAGCGCCTTTTCTGGTCTCAGAGTGGCTTTCAGAGCACATTAGCACTCCTGCCTCTTCTCCTCGCCCAGTCACAACATCTCACCTTGCCTCTGTCTGCCAGTTTCACTGACATGGCATTATGTACACACTTATGGCTGGGAATGTGGCCGTATCTGGGAAAGGATGGGAGTTTTTACTTTAAGGAGAAAAAAAAGAAAGAGAAAGAGAGGGAGAAAGAAAGGAAAAAAGGGAGAAAGAGAGGGAGAAAGAAAGGAAGAGAGGGAGAAAGAGAGGGAGAAAGAAAGGAAGAGAGGGAGAAAGAGAGGGAGAAAGAAAGGAA
>VXAL01019425.1:922494-1023291 GCA_013399475.1 Chauna torquata | reverse complement strand
AGGAAAGGAAAGGAAAAGAAGGAAAGGAAAGGAAAAGAAGGAAAGCAAAGGAGAAGAAGGAAAGGAAAAGAAAAGAAGGAAAGGAAAAGAAGGAAAGGAAAGGAAAAGAAGGAAAGGAAAGGAAAAGAAGGAAAGGAAAAGAAAGAAAGGAAAAGAAAGAAAAAGAATTGGTTAGGCTATTTTGAAGGAGACTTTTGCTGAGTTCCTCCATTGCTGTGTCCATTCACCAGGTGACAGGTGTGACCCTGCAATATGATGTGTGCTAGGAAGTGGGAAAACAGCTGGCAGGGGAACAGCCAGGAGCTATAAACACGCAAGGTGAAAAAAAACAAGGTGAGATTTCAGCTGTTGACACACAGGTTCAGCGCAAGCGGCACTCGGCAGCCGGCAGGCGAGGGGAGGGAGCCGCGCGCCAGGACCCTTCTCCCAGGGGGCTGTGGCTGCCTCAGGTCACAGAATCACAGAACCACCTGGGCTGGAAAAGACCTTCAAGATCTTCTAGTCCAATCATCAACCTGACCTACAGAGTCCCATCACCACACCATGTCCCCTAGTGCTACATCCACACAACTCTTAAAAGTCTGCGTGGATGGGGACTCCACCACTTCCCTGGGCAGCCTGTTCCAATGTTGTGCCAAGTCCTGAGGAGCAAGGACAGCTGGCTGGGAAACCTGCACCCTCTGCTTCAATTGAAAACTAGAGTTTATTCAATCAAATGCCAAAAGTGAGCATGCAAATCAGCACAATCCCATCCCTCCCCTTGCCAGCCCCATCTTCCCGTGACATTTTTCTGTTCAGTTTAATTGACTTCTCTACTGGCCTCACACCTCTTGGTTTCTGGCCAGGCCAGGTGCTGGATCACCAGTGCTTGACCCTACTGGAGACACTGCCAGGAGTCAGCCCAGAGGTGGGATGGAAGGAGGGTGCTGGCCGTCACGGGGCGCAGGCAGGGCGCAGGATCAGCTATAAGCACATTAATTTTTATGCTGCTGCCAGAAGTGATCAGCAACAGGACGGTCAGCGATGTTGGCAAGCACCCAGCCAGTCATTATGTTTCAGACTCATCCTCTGGGATGAAAGGAGCAACCTTTATCTCCCTCTCCCAACTAAACAGAACATAAAACGAGGAGAGACTTCACAAACACCGACAAACCTTCCAGTTTTCAGCCTAGATTACTTCATGGTTAATTTATTCTTATTTATTCTTATGCAACCTTGTTTTCACTGCTTTTTACTTCCCTGGTGCTTGCCCCTTTGAAGTATTTATAGATTGAACTCAGATCCCCTCTTTGCCTTTGCTGGGTGAGACAAGCCACGCTCTCACGAGTCTCTCATAAGAGAAATGCTCTATTTTCCTACCAATCTGCTTGCATTTCCATCCACACTATTGGAGTGACCAGGACATGAGATCTGGTTGTAGTTGCCTGCTAGGTCTCACTCAGGAGGGTTTTGGCCATACAGCATGGGCAGGTGATGCCCCAAGGCCACCTTTGCAAGGAGGGCCATGGCCAACCCTGGGTTGCCAAGCCCCACGCACCACGCAGGGGACAGCACCATGCAACCAACTCTTTCCCCATTAGGGCCATACCTCGTGGTGACCTCTCTTGCTTAGCATCTCATTGCCCAGACAGCTTCCTTCACTGGGGCCAGGGTGCAGGGCTGGGTCCCAAAGGGAAGCCCCAGGGGTTGACACAAAGCTCCTGGATCATTTCTTTTCCATCGCTGCTCTGCTCACACCCCACCAGCTCTGCTCCTGCGTGTTTCATCTTTTCTCTCTGTCAGGAGCGCTTATGGAAATTTCACGGTGATGAAAATCCGCAGCGATCAGCCGTGTTTGCCTGGGAAACAGCGAGCGGCAGAAATGGTCTAAATACTTTCAGGCCTCTGGCAGTTCACAGAGCAATACCCCAGGCAAAGAAAAAGATATCTTGATTAGAATAATTATAATTGTCTTTTCCTTCATTCTTTCTACAGAAATTCCAGGCTAAATTATCATCTAATTTCAGAGAGCTCCATGACCGAGATTATCTATGAGTCATTTGTAATTATGTGCCAGATTGTATTAAAGCATGAAAATACAAAGGTTTCTCATCAAATACTAAGGGGGGGAAAGTGAGAATCAAATTACATTGGAGCAAGATAACTGTTCCAGCCACTTTCTGATTCATGGCGTCCAGCGAATGCAAAGAAAAAGGAGAAAATTCTCATTTTAATAATTGTGGAATTGTGAAAACTGACAAATTACAGGAAATTCCAGTTTAAGGCCAACATACCTTCCTCTTCCCATGCTGCTCCAAAACAGTGCCAGGCACTTTATGACTCTCCCATTCTGGCTCGGCACTAATTCCCATGGGAATTTCCACCACAGCTTCACCCTAGGCCCAGGTTTAACATCAAGTGGGTAATAAGGAAAAGCAGCCCAAGTCCACCCGAGCCAGGCTGGCTGGGAGCAGCGCGCAGCCCTCGGTATTGCTGCGTGTTGGATTTTGGACAAGCAGCGGGAAGCAAAGGGGGAAATGTTCCTCGTGTGGAGGCGTGGGGAGAGGACGGAGGATGGGGGAGCTGGAAGAGGGGCTGTTGGTGGCAGGAGTAAAGCAGGGGCCATGTGTCAAAGGGGACACAGGGGACGGTCGTGACAAGGCTTTAACGTAAATAATGCATACATGAATTTTAAATGAAAAATTAACATGCTGTATGACTTGGATGGGGCCGTTTGTCTTTCCGGAAAGAACAGATAGGCCTGTTTTCCCTCTACAGCAACAAGCATTACCGAACAGTCACAAACAACAGGGAAACATCTCAAACCCCAACAGTTGTGTAAAAAACAAAGTGCAAGATGTTTGGTGGGGGTTGAACTCTTTTTGTCCATTTTTCTCACCTTTGCTGGTGGTGTTTCCCAAGCCTGACGCCACAGGGCCTCTCCATTACCCTGTCCTTGGCAGAGGAAGGTGCTGCTCCGGGATGTGTGCCCCGGAGCCTTGCTCACAGGTTCGCCCAGCCATAGGGAGGGCAGCCATGCGGTTACACAAGCACCTTAAATCATGCTTGGCTCGCCCAGGCCAAGTGAAGTTAAAATGCCATTAGCGGCGCTTATTTACTCAGAGCCTACAGAACAGGCACAATGGCCAAGAGTGTTTGTTAAAGCCAGGAGAAATGAAATAAAAATATGTTCACGTCCAGCATCCCTAGGGCAGCATGGGAACTGTCTCCCTCGCACCTGGCCATGCAGCTACGCCATGCCGTGAGCCACCTCTGCCAGCTGACCCCACCAGGCACCTCACCAGCGACAGGAGCACTCTCCACATGCACCCATGACTCACCTTTGAAGTCCCCCTGCCCAGGAGATGGGCTCTTTCCTCCCAGACTGAAGTAAGGAGGGTTGCCCTCCTTGGGTGCAAGCGTCTCCTGGAGTCTCACACATCTGCCCAGCCCCGTAATGTCTCTGCCACAGCCAAGGGCACAGTTCCCCTCTCCCTTCCCCAGCTCACTGGTGTGCCTGAAAGCAATGAGCTCTTTCAGGTGAAATTTCATTTACGCATCACGTTCTCCATGCGTTTCTCCAGCACATGTGGTTGGCACAAACTTCTACATGGATACATGCATGTAGCTCCCAAGCCCGTGCACGAGGGCAACCAGCCCTGGGCCCAGTGAGCTCCTGCCTTCCTGCCTCCACTCTCTGCGGCCACGTCCCCAGCGACACCACCAGGCCTGCACTGCTGGGGACACCCCGTGATGGACGTCAGTGCTGTGGAGCAGAGGCAGCTTTCAGGGACAGCTTCAGATCTCCTCGCCTTCTTCATGGGGTGCCAGATCCAGCATGGCTCCTCTTCCCACAACTCCCCTCATGGGCAGCAGCAGCAGCAGCAGGAGCTTCTCCTCTGGTTCTGCTGATGCTGCAGCCCCTGTGCTTTCATGGGAAGAGACTTGATCCAAAACATACTGTAGTTTTAGAGGGTGGAGAAAGCTCCTGGTCACTGTGACTCTGGGTCAAAGGAGCTCCAGATGCAGCGAGAGCCACTGCTTGTGCAGGGATGGGAGCAGCCTGGGATTGTTCCTGGAGGGTTTCTGGTGACTCCAAGTCCCAGCATATTGAGACAGGCACTGCAGTGATGGGCCAGGGGCAGGAGGAGAATTGTAGTGTTTGGGATGTAGCTTAGCTCAGCTCACATGAACTTCAGATTTCTTTGATGGAGCCCAAATTAAACACACACATGTACCAGGACATGACACAACTTTAGTAATAAAACTGCAGTGTGGGAAATGCCAGAGAAAGATGCTAGCAGGAGCAATTAATGTGCAGGGCAAATAGGCCATCTGCAATTTATTCTGTATGCGCTTCAGACATTTCAAGTCATCTTCATTCCTCATGAAGTTTTTGTGATGCCTGTCGCATGAGCACATTTAAAACACCAAATTTAGCCACAGTGAGCATTGCTTAACAGTCTCACAAACAGTCGCTCTGCCTTTTGTGAAGAGGCAAATAAACAAATTATTAATCTATTTATGGTGCAACATTTTACAGTGTCTAGTCGGCCTGGCTATGTATTAAGGGCTCTTTTGTCTTGTGGCACAGGACGGCTGGTTAACAGCAGGAAGGAGGCACTCCAGCTCTTCAGAACAATGAGGGCCAAAAGGCTGAGGCACAGGGGAACGGGCTTTCCTCACCTCACTCACAGTGCCTGCAAGGCAGCTCAGTCCCAACGCACCACCGGTTCCTTTATGTTCGCTGAAGAGAAAGAGGCAACCCAGGGAGTCACCAAGCAAAGAAGACAGCTTTAAATGAAGCAACAGGTTCCTCAAGAGTCTAGAGCTCTACGGTGTGGATGTCCACATCTATTTGTATGGGCATGGCTGGCACTGCTACATCTCAGAGCATGGAACAGCAACTCTGGCAGTCAGTGGGATAAATAGGCCACAGCAAAGGCATGTCGTCAAAACGGAGCAAGAAGATGAGCAAGGCCCTGTACGTTTCTGCATGGCTGTGGAAAGGTGGGACTGTTTGTCCCCAGAACAACCTGGCCTGGGAACCTGCCCAATTTCCACGGCTTTTCTTCACCCTTTCTGTCTTGCCCCTTTGTCCCCGTGGCCACCACACAAGTCAACATGGTAACATGAGAGGAGTTCAGTACCACAGCCACTGCGATTAGGAGCCTGGCAGAGCCGGCAGGAGCGAGCTGACTTGCAGTCTGCAGGAGTCACAGCACTGTGGATGGCAATTTGCTACTCATCAGCCCCGTAACCACAAGAAGGGCACTTGCCAGGGCTGAAGAGATGTTCTCATCACGCAGCGCTTCTGCCACTGGGTGCACGGATGCTTCTCGTCTGTCCCTGGCAAATGGAGGAATTGTTTTTCTCCTGGCAAATGCCTTTTCTTTCAGGACAGGCCTGCACAGAAATACCTGCTCTTGGACAGAGAAAACAGCCGACCACAGCAAGGGTCCTTATTATGAAAGAACAGCCCAGGAGCTAATGGAGAGCACTGTAGGGATGGTGACAATAACAACGAATGTTATTTGCTGCTTAATATTAGCATTGTAAAGCAGGGGAGAAACTGAAGAGCTGGTACTTTCCTCGGTAGGGACGCACCTTTGCTATTGGAATCCTCCACATCATTCCTGAGCACCTCCGGAGCAGCGGGGCAGGGAAACATCCTGCCGCTGGAGGAAGAAAACTTCTTCATGTCAAGTCTTTGGAGCTCACAGGCCTTTTCATAGCAACTGTTAGGACCCTCATGATCACAACTGGAGAAATTCTTCTCTGCTGAGTGCTAATGTCCCAGCAAACGTTCTTATCATCCCTTCTACACATTGCTGTACTGAAAACACAAAGGCAGTTCTAACAATTCCATCACTCCTAAATACAAGATTTTCCTGCTGGTGTGTAGGTGGTCTTACACGCTCTATCTGCAGAGAAAGGGGAAGGCTTTCCTTAATGACCTGCATGGTGCATATAGCTGCATGACTTTCCTGAATCTGAAGATTGGCCACTGAGATTAGATCAGTTAGATCTAGAAAAACCAGAAGGACAACGATCTCCAGCAGTGCAAAAAGCTGACACTGAAGCTTGGCCAGGTGTAACAGGGTCAGCAGTCCAGGGGAGGAACAAAGGGTTGGAAAGTCTAAGAAGGTAGCCAGGCACTTATTCATGTAGTAGGCATTTTTTTTTCTGTTCTTGTCAAGCCTGATTCATCTTCTAATATGTTTGGGGACAATCATTCCTCTGCCTGTGCAACGAATCACTGCACGTTCCTGTGAGGCCAAGACCCTGCACAGCCACAACAAACCCTTGGAGGAAGCAAGTGTGAGTGTCAGCAACTGCTCCCATAAAAGCCACAACCAAAAACCTGCATACTTAAAGGGATATAAGTCCTCCTTGTCATGGACTGGGTGTTTATTCCAGATGTGAGCATATTCATCAAGAGACAGCTCACGTCTCTGAAGAACATGGTGTTGGTTGCTCAAGAAAGAAATACAGGTCTGGAAGACCACCGAGGCCTTGAGGTTTTGGAGTTTTTATTGACAACAACCATATTCCTACGTGCTTTCAGCATGACCACCTCATACTTCAGGAAATTTAGCAATGGTGGAAGAAGAAAGCCAGAACTTGCCAGGATGTCCCACATGGACAGGGTCTCAGGGCTTTACCATCTCTTTTTTCTTATTCCCACATGCTGCTGATGCTGACATCCAGAAAGAGAGATGGCCAGAAGGGGTTGGCATGTTGCTGCCCTGCCTGCAAGAAGGCTGCCTATAAGCTTCCCCAAAAAATCTCTTGACCACAGCAATGGAATGAGGCAAGAATCCAAGAAATTTAATATTTCCCCCTGAGCTGCATCATGAATTTTGCTTCCTCTAGAGACATTTCTTACTGGTAGATGGGGTAACCACAAGGCAGGACTTCCACCTAGCCATAAAGGTAACTCCATGGTATCAGATTTGGTCTCACCAAGCACCGACAGCTGCACCAGCTGAGGATGCAGCCTGAGGTTTTGATGAGCTGCCATCCAGAAGCAAAACCCACTCCTGTCCCTGTAGCTCTCCTCTGTCGCTGGCTAGGGACTAGCTGTCACTCCTGCTTCCCAGGTAAGCCTCCACAGCTATGCCATGCTCCCAGCTCAGCCCTTTCTCACATGCTGCACCCTGGGACACAAGGTCTCTTCTTCTTTATGGCTCCCTTTTTCAGTACCCTTGGCTGCTGCTGTGGCTGGGACGTTGCTGCTTTCTGGACTGATCTCACAGTGTTTGCAACACTGCTTAACCCAGCAGCTGAGAGCAGCACTTCCAGGAACTATTTCACAAAGTCCTTCTCTTCCAAAAATACCAGCAAGGGGTATGTCACAGAGAAGGGCAGACAACATAGGTGGGAGCTAATGGTCTACATGTAAGGAGGACTTAGCAGCACCATGCCAACTTGCCAAAAGCCCAGAGTGGTTCTAGATTCCCTCAGCTTCTTTAAGCTACTAACAAGAAGTTACACACACACACACACGCACAAAAAGTAGGTTAGTTACACAAAACAGAGACAGAAAAGCAGCCAGACTGAGAGCAAAGGTGTGGGTGAAAACCCAGAGTAACAGCACAGCCCTCTTTCCAGGATCAGGAGCTGTTGTTTTGTTGTCCCAGTCTCTTTGCTTACTGAGCCACTGATCTGGGCCAGATCTGGCAGTGAGTGAGCTGCAATCATTAGCAGGAGGATAGCAAGCTGGGCACCATGCCCGTGTGAGCAGTTAATGGTGAAGAACAAGGGATGTCACAGGAAGCCATGCGAGATGGTTTCACCATCCCTCTTCAGAGAACTAGGGGACACAGAGCCTTGTTTTGGAGGTGAAATGAGGAATTTCAGGTCACAGCTTACCAGACCAGGTCTCCTCTGCTGTATTTGCTGCCTGCTCCTCCACCTCCAATGTGGGACATCCCTGGTTCCATCACCTGGAGCAACTGATGTTTTCACTCTTCAAGTCTCACCACAATTCTCCATCTGTGCTACTTTTTCCCCCTCTTTCTTGTACCATTTGACATCACTGCTGTTTAGTAGTGATTACTCACTCCTGCTGGGCATTGAGGACTCTGCTTAAAAAGAAAGCTGCAATTCCTAGCAAGGTGATTGCAATTTACAGAAATGGAGGGAGGAACTTCAAAAAAAAAAAAAAAAGCAAACACTTTCTTGGATGGCAAGCCACCTGTGACCCCAATCAGCCCAAGACCTACCCAAGAATTTAATGAAAGCTAAGCTTGGCTGGGAAAGCAGGCTTGAAATGATGCTGGAAGAGCCACAGCCTTCCTTCCAAACCTTACCTATGTCCTGTAATAGCTCTGTATTCATTCTGCCCACTTCTGATCTTCACTTGAGGTGCCACAGATGGTCTCAATTGCTTATCTCCTTCTGAGCACATGTGCTGTAGTAGTAAAGGTGGATAAACAGATGGGACTAATCCATGGGCTGGACACAGCCGGACACAGCCCTTGGAACCCTTAACCTACCTCTTTGCACAGTGATATCAGTACACCAGCTTTTCCCCACTCACGTCTGCAGCAGACTGGGACAAATATAATCTCCTAACAGATGTTCCCCATCAAGCACAACCGCCTGAGACGTGGCCGCTTCACACCAGTCGTATACCTGCAAGCAGCAACAATACTTGGGGTCTTTCCTGGGCTGTTTTACAAGGGTTGGCAATACCCCTATGGACAGAGACTCTATGATTCCCAGGAAGCCAAGGGAGATCAGAAAATTTATACTTGCACGTGTGCCAAGCACACCAGCTAACAGT
Organism: Chauna torquata; assembly: GCA_013399475.1. Classification (NCBI taxonomy): domain Eukaryota; kingdom Metazoa; phylum Chordata; class Aves; order Anseriformes; family Anhimidae; genus Chauna; species Chauna torquata. Next base: position 1,014,521 of record VXAL01019425.1, on the reverse strand, counting down.
GTTTTATATAGCATTTTATTAGTGTGGAGCAGTCAGCCCCTCTGAACCAATCTAAAATACACAGGGAAGATCAAAAAGATAAAAGATCCTTCATCTTACTGCAGGCAGCAATATCCACTCAGACCCTTTCTCTTGGTGCTGGATCATCCAGAAAGAAAACACGATGATTCACATCGCACTGACTTGCTGTTGGAGACCGCAGAGCTTACGCTAGGTCCTACTGACTTAATGCAGCATGCAGCAGTGTCAAACAATTTCCCTGTGGCCTTGTATAAGAGTTTGCTTGAAAATAGTGACTGGAGTTTTGAAACCATTTGCTTTAGCTGTATTTTACCCTGTGTCAGCCCATGAATCTTACTTGAATTGTACAGGTATATGTGTGTAGACTCTCCTTTGGTGAGCTCTCAGTGAACAGGGAGGAATCAAAGCAGATACAAGGATCTATACCGTTTCCTAGACAGGAAGCTGCTCTGAAGAATCATTATTCAATTACAGATACACGTTGGAGTAGTCTATTACCACCTAGAGAGAGAAGTTTTGACAGCAGCAGCCATTCCCACCCAGAGCTGAAGAGGAATGCGTTACGTGCTGCGCACTACAGCTGTATCGCCACTGAAGTTCCCTTTTCTCATTTAACAACAGCAGAATGGGTAACTCCACTCCGCTGGTTAATGAGGAAAGGCAGTCCGATGTGCTTAACAGAGTATGAATTGGCTTTGGGCAACATACCACACCAGCACAAACCATTACTTGCCCCAGCGCACTTTTCTCCCTTCCTCTCCTACTGTTACTGCCCCTTGGGATTGTCGTTAATGGTGCAGATCCTCAACTGATGTGAAGCAGCAAAGCTCTTATTGCCTGATGCAAAGTCCCAGGAGCAGTACCAACTTACAGCAACTGTGAATATCTATCATGGATATTTTCATGTGGCCCCCTCTTTTTATTAATCCTGCATTTTGAGGAACCTCAGACCCCTCACTATCAACAGACATCTGCTTAGGGTATGGATCACACTCTTCTCACAGGACTTTAACTCAAGATGTTTGCTCCAAAATCCTTATGTGCACAAGGGTATTTAGCCAAGACCAGGAGCAGCACCTCTGCAAGAAAGGCAAATTCAGGAGACCCACATCAGAAAGGAGGACAGGACTTGAAGACACCAGCTCCACTACCTTACAGACTACTCAAGGATGGATGGCTGCACCAGCCAGGAGTGTTATCCTCCAGCACTGGGCCATGCAATCAGTGGTTTGGCTTATGTTTTGTCATGGTTATAAAAAAGCAGAGTAAAGAAATGAGCATGTTGCCTTTTTTTCCTGAAAGCCTCACAAATTCTTCTTCGGGAATGACCAGCTAATGGCAGGGGGCAGGAAACATCTGCACTGAGCTGGAAATGCGTCCGAGAGCCCATGGGTGGAGAACGCTGCCACCCACGAAACACATCAGGGCAGCTGACATCTCAGGGTCGAGTTAGAAATCACACCACAACCTGAAAAAGCAGAGGTATTACAGAAACAGTGGTATGGTCCAAGTTTTGACCCTTCAGTTTTTAATGTAGCTGTGAGACCAGTTGGTTTTCCAGAGATATGAAAATTGTCCTTGGTCTGTTCCTATACTTACCGCCTGTTGCACAGTTTAACACCTCACTGCAAAAAAATCTTCCCTGATTTTTCTTTTTTTTTTTTAATGCAGCTTTACACCTTAACGCTAAACTACAGTCCTTAAAACCTCCCTAAATAATTAATCTCCTTCCTTTGTTTTTATTCCAGTGATACAAAGACACCTCACCATCTCCTCCTCTTCCTTACCTGGCTAGGTGTCCTACTACTTTTAATATCCCCCAGCGGACTGATCCACTTCTCTCTAAGTGCTGAATATGGTGCAGGATAAACCATGAAACAGGAGTTGTCAGGAAATTGGACAACATTTCCTGTGTGGAAAATGGTTAACACTGTCTCACCTCTGCTGCTGCCAAGATGCAACTTTTGCACCTCTTAGTCCCCCTGTATAAATGCATTTTACCATTCCTGCAGAAGAGCACTAATGAAGAATTACTTGGTAAGAGCAGTGTTGGTGCTGTCTCTTTTCATTGTTTTGTTCAAATTCCTCTAATTTGCTGCATTTTTCTAGTTTTGAAGAACTGAGAAACCTTACTAGGAGCACTAAGAGCAAGAAGAAAGCATCCTTGTTGCAATTTTGCAATACAGACAGATAATAAAATGACTGCCATCTTAGTGTCCAGTACAATGCCACTTACTGCCAACTCATACAATAAAAAACAGATTCAGACTAGAAGTCATTAAATCCTTTGCTCCAAGAGTCATATGGCAGGATGGGAATCTCAGTTTGCATTTTTATGAAATGCATATGCCTCCCTCATTTCCATGAAAATGCACAATAGTCCCAAAAGAATAAAACAATTAAGATGAAGAAACTCACCAAGTAAATTTGTTAGGCTGTAAGTCATGAGGTTTCCTCCAGCCTCATTTCTCAAGCACTTCACCCCTCTCACTAAACGAATACCACTCACCAAGACCGCAGTCAGGGATCAGGGCTGTTGAAAAAATTACCAAACAATATCCTATAACTCTTCTTACACATGTGACTGTAGTAGAAAATTAAAACAGGCTCTTCTGTGTTACAATATACGAACCTAAGAATGAGTGTACTACGATCTCCTGCTGACAAAGAAGCTAATACAAAGCTTTGCAAGATTTCAGCTTTATTAACATTATTTAACTTTCAGACCCTTAAAGGAGGCATACTTGATGAAGGCAGTTGGGAGGACAGAATGGTTTTGGTTATGAAGGTCCGGTGTGGTAGAGAAGACAAAAATTATAGGACAAAGCTAATAAACTGTATTGCTTGGGAAGAGCAGAAAATATGAGGCTGGGGTGGCCAGTGCTTTTTAATAGCTTAAATGTTATGAGTGAGAGAATGCCAATGCCCATCACTGGAGAAATTCCTGACCACCAGTGGAAAGGGTTAGAACAGCTGAAAAGCAACCACAGATAAAAACATCCTGATGTCAATGAGAGCAAGGGTCTGCCTAGATGAGATTACGGGAACCCAGTAAAATGCTAGAATGAGACATGCTTCATGTCGTATCAAAATGACTGGTAATCGTCCCACTATACACTACAACTTTGCAGTAGACACTCCTGAGAATCCAGTAGAAGCTCCACTTCCAGCAAAAAATAAAAGGGGCAAATACCCAAGTGCACAAAGGATAGATGTGCATTTTGGCCTCCACACTGCAGTGACCAGATGTTGATAAAATTAGTAGATTTTTAAGTCAGCACACACCTTATTTATCAAGATATAACTTCAGAAATGAGCACTGGAACAGTTCCACTAAACACACACACTATATATGGTTCCCACAGTTAATTATATAGCTTGGTGGTAAAACCTCGTTAATGTTATGCAGTTTACAGAAAGTATCTACATTTATCAGTGGAACAATATCTTGTAAAAAACACTTACCTGATTAGACTTGTCTTCACTTTTAGAGACAAAAGAAAGCTCTGAATTACAAGTATTTCATCCCCTATCAACCAATCATGCAGCAATCAAAAACGAACATTCATAAGAACAAGGACAGAAGAATCAGAAATTAGCAGAAAAGCGTCATAAAAAATGGGTTTTGCAAGGGTTTTACTTTTTATTTACAGCAAATATATTACAGTAAAAAAAGCTTAACATGGCTCATATTGTGGTTGTGTAAGGAAGATACATATGCTTACATCAAACAGGTTTAATTTCCTTGGCACTAAATGAACCAAATGCAAGGTTTCAACACAAAAACAAGAAACAGAACACTTATCAGGCAAAACTCTACATTAACTGTACACATCTGTGACTAGAGCTTCAATGCAAACCAAAGAATACAAACAACCTATCAGGATGGCAAGAACTTTTTAGACGAACATGTTTAACCCTCAAGACAAGGCTGTCTGGCACCATTTAAGAGTTGCTGTACTGAATACAGTGATTTTAAAGAAATGTCATGGATGATTAAGACACTGAAAATGCATTCACCACAGTGAAGAATCCCCTTATTTTCCTTATTTCTTTCCTTTTTTATCCCCACAATAAAAGACTGTTAAAAGACTGCATGGCAGACAAGCTGGATGCAACAGCTGGAGGGTTTTGCCTGTCATGCAAAGTGACTTGCAGCGAGAAACATGCTTTATGCAAGAAAACCTAGGATATACAGCTCGTGTGGGTTCAAGGAAGAAGACCCAGGAACAACAAATGTTGAAGCCTTATAATCTCTCTTCATTATAATCAGAATCCTGAAAAAAGCAGGGTCCAAATTACTCCAAGAGAATACAGGCTCACTTACATACAACAAAATTGTCCAGATACATCAACAGTAGTAAACAGAGTTAATGCAGTGTTAATCTTTTTACATTTTAATGACCAGCTATAAAAACAGAAACTAGCATGTTCTAATCTGTTTACATTTCCTGAGCTTAGTTAAATCAAGAAGGAATGAACATTATAAAAGTCCCGGTAAGTCACCAATAAATTAAAAATATACATAACCACTATAGTTTAAGAAGCCTTACAATGCTCAGAGTGAAGTGTCCCTATCCAATGCCATGGCTTTTCCTTTAGGACTCCTGTACAGAAACCATGCCATTAACTTCACCAGCAATACTGAGATGCTATGGAATTGCAGGTCTTTTTTTGCTCTCCAAGTGCCTTTCTAGCAGACTATGTGATAGCCTTCTCAAATCATATAAGAGCATTCAAAAACTGCAACTATTTTCCTGTTCTATACAGAGAAGCATCCTCTACTCCCAGTGCAGGAAAAAATGTTCTCAGAAACGTAACGTGCTACTGAAATTCAAATTTACTAGCAGGAGTTGTTTGAGTGGACTCTCAGCTCTCGCACATAATGTCACTACATTGGCAGCAGGTTTAGTATTCTTTTGAGGAAACAAACCAAAGAAAATCTACACAGAAAACTGCAGGAAAGACCCTTAGCAATAACGAACTCATCTTAGTGGTTTCTTTAAGAACCAACATTATGCATTTGAAAAAAGCACTCGACCTACATGAGTCATACGCATGTTTATTTATGCATGTTTATTTCCTGCATAGAGAATAATGTGTACCTTGGAATAAAACCCAGCTTTGAGAACATACTGAGAGCATGGGTATTTGTAATAGTGTTATTGGCAGATTAATTCAAACCCAAATGCTCAAACTCAGCTGTCTCAAAGACTTGCAGACCATGAACTTTGATAAAACAAACTACTTTTTTTTTTTTTTTATTGTCTGCTTATAGCATGATTTTGAATTATGGTATAGATAAAAGAGAGGTAGAAAGGTTTATCTCCTCAATGTACTTTTTTGTGCAGTATTTATAAAGTATCAGAAAAAAAATCTATAGCTTTTTGGTGAAAACATCAGCTGTTCTCGTAAGAAATACATGGAATCTCTTCTTTCCCACTGAAGTGCTGCAAACCAAGTAACTGATATCTGGTTCAGAAGAGCTTTTCTTCCCATTAGCCTCACTACATCATTTTTCTTACCAAGTTCTGCTGTTAAGAGAAATCATTGCAGAAATACTCCTATTCAGGACTCAAAAATATCTAGCAGAGACAACCTACTCAACAAACTACATTTACCAGTCAAATAAAATCAAATCTGTTCCTAAAAAAAGCACTTGTTCTTGGTCTATTTACATGATCCCTATTATGCATGCTACTGAAAGGGACAGAAGAGGTAACAGAAGGCCATACGGTCCTTCCCCTTGTTGGTGACAATCACAGGTACAAGCACCATCAGTCCCTTCCTCTGTCACTCTGGCTGGCAGTAGCTAGACAGCTTCCCAAGGCAGCTTCTTCTGCCACTCTCCACCCTCCATGGCAGGAGAATCATGGTGCTTTAACGATGAGTGCTCCTCAAAAATGATAGGAAGGACGAGCCAACCAGGAAAGACTGCTTAACAGAAACCACGTTGGTAAGATAAACATCCATCTTTCCCTGCCATTAAAGAAGTCTGCAGCACTACAGCATTCGTGATTGTCAGGAGACAAGGGAGAGAGATGAAAACATCTTAGCTCCTGCAGCTGCAGTCTTCAAGACCATGATCCAGAGTGCATTGCATCTCACACTGAGCTGAGAGCCTTGGGCCCCAGCAGTGTCAGGGAAAGGCAGGTCAGAGGCAACAGGGTGGGATCCGGCATCAGCGGCTCCATCCCTGACCCACGGTCCCACCGCATTGTGAAAGCTGGTGTATCTGGATGAGAAGGACCTGCCTGTTGACATTTCGGGGCACACACGGCTGGAGCTCCAGCATTATTCATGTAGCAGCGACTGTTCAAGGGTGGGATTTGAGCCTTGAAAGTCAGACTGCTGCATGGTGACCTTTAATTTACCCATAGAAAGTTAAATAAATTACATTAAATTAAATTCAGCCAAAGCAGATGCTAGCTTATTTATTAAAAAGCTCAGCTTTCTCTTGCTTTCAAGTGGTTTTAGAGCCAGGCAGCTCTGGGGAGCAGACCTGCACTCCAACTCAGTTGGACAGGAGCAGCTCTACAGAGATGGCCGGAGTTACTCTCCTGAAGCAACACCAGCCACAACAAGACCTGGCTGTCTCTAGGGACTGCAAGCAAAGGTACGTGACACCAGCATCGTCTCCTGCTTTCCCTATACAATTCTTGCCTCACCCAGGGTTTCTCCCTCCTTCCACATAAACAACATCTTATAGCATAAGACAACTCTTCACTGCCAACATTGCCTTCTTTTGTCACAACTTTTAGGACATTTGTGAATTAATTAATATAAAGAAGTATTTACTTCATTTCAGAAAAACAGATACTGCCCTACAATATACAACTTGTCATCAATTTTTGATAGGCTTGGGTATGGCAGCTTCCATACAATGACAGCGTCAAGGTTACAATGAAGGTTGGAAATGTTTTCTTTCGGCTGTAGTACTATAAGACAATTAATCTTAGTATACTCAAATAATCATCTGGTGGCCTTCTCATTTTTACCTATCCTTCTATTAGTCCTTCTATGTGCTCCCTTTCAACAGCATGTGTAAAAGCAGAGTCACATAAATAAGAGATGTATTGCTTCCAGCCACATATGCTTTATACACAGCCTATGTTGTCTCTTTTTCTTTTGCTCTCTGGAAACGTGACTCCCAATAATATCATTCTCAAACCATGATCCACCAAAATAAAAAAATTCAAGTACAAACCCAAACTTTCTTGCTGGGTTATGGGCCTATGTAAACTGACCAGACTCAATGTCAACCTAAAGTTCACTTTACAGAAGTAAGGATTGTTTGATGGCATTTGCTGACCATACACAGCTTCTTTCACCATTCACAAGGTTTGTAGACTGCAGATTTGCTGGGAACGAGAAACAGTCCGTGTCCTTTAGAAGTAAATGGAACTAATAGCCATCATCATCATCCATATCACAGCCATAATCTGAAACACATGAAGACAAAGGCATATAAAAATGCAAATACTCCAGGTAGATGGAAGATCCAACAAAAGTATTGCTACTTTCAGGTTGTTTTCCTACTGTGTAACTACATGGTAAGTTTTGCCTTAAGCATGCATTTAAAAAAATGATGTACGTTCTTAGGGCTAAAGAAAAAGTTCTTCCTTTCTCCCTCCACGAAATAAAATTATTTATAACTATGTACGTGTAAATATTTCTTCTTACTTGTCACTGGGCCCTCATTTGGGCATATTTGGCACATGGATATGTGAAATACTTGGTTTAATTTAGAGGTTAAGGTGATCAAGTCTGATTGTCAGAAGTAATTTGGAACATGGCAGCTGATAAGCAGCAGCATACATTTACAAGTAGGCATGATTCTTGGTAGACATAGTCACCAGTTAAAAAGCTGGCTTGTTTATATTATTCACAGATTTATAAGCTGAAACTGCAAGGGTTCAGAGATAGCTCAGGGTTCCCATCAATAACAAAGGAGTCTTGAAATGAATTGTGACCAATACATCTGGCTCAGATCTCCCACATGTACTTGATCCTGGAGGAACAACTTTAAATTTTGCCCATTTTTTCAATCCAGTTCTCTTTTCTAAAACAATGCTGAACGCAAAGAGTATGTTTTGTGTGTCAGAAGGCATGTTTGTGTTTTTCTAATGCACTAATTTCTCTTCTGCATGCTTCCTGAATAAAGTCAGCAGGCATTTTCTGTTGCAAAGTCAAACCTAAGGATAACTATTACATATGAGCATTCAGTAAAGTTAATCTTTATATTCGAAATTTAATATACTGCAATATTTCATCCAAAGTCAAGCAAATGCTTTGAATCAGAATTAAGTGTAATCTATAATAATTTGTGTAGAATGGGTGAAGTTCACCATCTGCAATTCCTGCACTTATTCCAGGCAGACGGGTCTAAAATCCATGAAGAAAGTAGTTAGAAAGGAGTTATTTGTTCTGCTGAACAGCTCTGCACACCTGCATTTGAATTCTGGGAATACTCCTTTCCTTTTTATTTTTTTTAAACTCTGATTTTTCAGCTGTTGTCCAGACAAGACAGGGAGTAGTGGAATGTTCTCAGAATGGTTTAAAAATAGTAACATTTACAAAGAAAAAAAAGCTCAGTGACCTTTATTCTATTTTTGTGCAGAATTTATTAATAAACATAGACCCACCCTCCCCCACATGGGTGCCTTTTCTTGGGAACGTTATTCTAATAATAAATGCAGTCAACAAACTGTTTTTCCTAAGGTTCAGCAATTATTTTCCAGTGGAGAAATCAATTTAAAAGCAACACATACTCTTATGAAATGTATCCATATTGTCCATGAAACCTAAATTAATAGTTTTGGAAAGATTTTTGCAGTAAATTACATTTCCGTAGGAACCTTACTCTCATCTTGCTTTTCCAAAATCCATAATTAGCCGCCCTTATTTAAAAAATATTTTTGTATATTTTCAAAGCTTAATTTCTAAGGGGAAGTTTTTAATAAAGGATAAATGTGGATGTGTCCAGCTAGGAAACCACAACGGAGAGGATACTGCCCTTTCCTGCCAGCAGAGAAAACTAATTAAATGAGTGGCTTTGCTGGCTAACCCAAAGAAATTAGCACACATCTGTGTGCCACACACTAACAATTTCTGTATTTGGAGAAGAATGCCTGCCTCCTAACACTCATCCCAGAAACGGAGTGTGACGGTTCTCCTTGTTTCGAGCTGGACAGCCACGTCCACAGGGCTCACACACAATCATGAGGCAACGAGACCCAAGCACTGCTAATGGAGGGGTTACTGACCCCTTAATTCCTCAGATTCACATCAATAAATATAATTCTGAAGAAGGTGTAACATCAGCTTGTTCTTGAGAAGCCTTCTTAGCCTAGAGCTCGAGATGCAGAGTTTTCTCCAGGACAGTCTCTAAGAAGGTCACGTTTCTGACAGGGGTGACTCCAGGCTTTCCCGTAGGAATGAGCTCTTTTCGGAACGAGCTGCTGAAGGACTGGGACAAGCAGGGGAACCCTGTCTGTCCTGAGCCCTGCAACAACAAACCCCACAGCACCAGCAGAGAAACAACAGGCTGTAATTTAAACAACATCCCAACTTACCATTTCCTCCCATTAATTGCAACGCGCTCATGCAGTGATCATCATCTTCTTCTGCTTCCTCCTCTTCCACCTCTTCATCAGCGTTATAAGCTACTGGGCCACTCTCCACTAGCACGGCTGCTGTTTTTTCTAAGTCAGAGGATTCTGCTTGTGCACTTGGTAAGGTCACCTGCAAAAAAGAAGACAGGACAGTAGAGCAGCCCTTCCTTTTATTCATTATTTGTACGTAATGTTAGCAGCCTCCAAACGATAGGGACAGGAGAGCTGAGAGCCCATATCTAGCCCTACAGGCTTAGCAATCCCAGGGAACATGCAAGTTGCTCAGTGAAATGTTGCTTGAACCAAAATCCACCATAAACATTCACAGTTTTCGCACATTCTAGAACCAGGCAACTGAACCAGAGACCGTGACAGCAGAACAGGAGCCTCTTGCAAGCACAAGGTAAGGAGAAATTTGGGAGTGAAGGCTCCTCAGCAGAGCTCTGCAGGAAAACTTACAACCTTTTCCTCATTGTGTTTGACCCACATCAGGCCTATCACACAGTAACAGGAACAATATTATTGACACTTTAATGATAGCAAAAATGTACCCTTCAAATCAGAAAAAAAAAAAAAGACTATTAGTTTTGACAACTCTGGTTGGATTTATTGGAGGTACAATGTGCTGCGGAGTAAATAGCACTCCTTAGACAGCACTTAATGCTATGGTAGAGCATTATGTTGATAATACATATCAGCACCTGTGACATTACCTATGACACTCATCAGAATAATAATCTCCAAGCTCTGACTTTGGAACTGGTCACTGATGGACCCATTCCAGCATCTGCACCTACCCAGATACTCTAAGGTTAGGCAGGACACAGCACGGAGGGAAAGAAAGGGCAACACATCAAGGAGACAGAGGTGAATTTGTAGGTGAAGATAATGCTGTTTCCAGTTCACTCGAGACTGATCTGGGAATGGGGCAGGCACCAGCTCCAGCTCCGGCAGCTATGTGGCGTGCCCCAGCACAGTCCGGGCTCGGACCTGGCGCCCAGAGCTCCCATTTCCCTGGTATGCTCAGCGTGGGGCACTACCTCCCTGTCCCACCCAGGGAAGAAACATCACAGGAGCTTTATCTCTACCAGTTTTGTAATAGGGTACTCCTCAACTCAGTTCTGTACTTGGAATATTTGGAGTTTGTACACTAGAGCCCATGGCCCAAAAAGGACATCCCACGAGCAGCAACCTAAAGCACATTAAAGATTAACTGTTAACGCTGCTTTGTCACCGCAGCAACTTTGAGAACTGAGAACACTTACTGTCACTAGTCAGCAGTTACCAGCCATGACAGTCACCATCTCTCCTGCTAGGAGAGACTGAAACGACTGGGACAGTTTCCTTGGGAAGTACTGGGGTAAAATGCTCATACCAATGAATGGTGTAAAGGAGGCCAGGAAATCCCAGCTTCTCTGGTCCCTATCACAGGAAAAGTCCTACAGTGCTCTAGGGTTTAAATCACAGCACACAACAATGTACTGCTGCAATTCTGTTGGCAATAAGGTCTGACTTGGCATTGTAATATTTATTTATAAATGTATTTACTTGTGATACAGTAACTCCCAGAATCCCTCTAATTCCAGGCACTTTAGAGATACACTATAACAGAAAGTCCCCCTACCAGAAAGCTGATGGTCTAATTTTTCAAACATCAAAGCTGCTCCTAAACTTGTCGCATACCATGCCAGTCAACCTGAAGAATGTGCCTGAGATTTTCAAAGTCATCTAAGGGTTTGCTCCAATAGTTCATTAATAGGGCACAAGACTCCCATTAATTTTAACAGAAAATCAAGTATTTAGGTATTCGGATCACTCAAAGACAGGTTTTCAAGATTTTTTCATGCTCAAATTAATCATATTATTTAGAAGAACTTCCCTCCAGTTTATTTTATATTTCCTACCATTGTTTTTGCCTCTAGAGTGATCAAATTGAGTCCATCTACATTTTAGGTACAAGCAGAAATAGATACAACTATTTGAGACGAATCAGCATCATAATGTATATAAATTTTTATGCTTGAAGTATCCGTCTGCTCTGAAAAAGTAGGTGAATATAAAAGAGCTACAACTGAGTCATTATTTTTTAAAATTGCACCATGCTAATTAAAATGTGACCTTCTTCTAATTATCATGTCCACTTCCAGACTGCTATACTTCTAAAAATGTGCAGGGTTTTCTAATGAGCATAGCATAAGTGAAAATGTATTTCCCTAGGCAGGATATCAAACTGTTTCTGAAAATCAATGGGTTTTAGTCATTTTAAAAAAAAGGCAGTCAAACAACGCCTTTAAATAGAACTTCCTGGATTCACTTCCAGACAACCTGGACTTCAGTTTGGCATGTATCTTTTCGTACACACAGGCACTGTGAAAGCATGTTAGACCATCAGAGTTAACTAGTGTGCTTTCAAAAGGGTGTCAGTGTCACACATCCATGGGAAAAACAAGAATGACAAATTCCTTTGGTATATTAGGAACAGAATTGTTAGATCCACGGTAGACAGTTCTTTTATCATCCACAAAATGCATGTGTTTACTTTGTACAGCATAAATACAGAAGCAAAGGAAAGCTGTTATTGCCGTCACTGATAACAATCACGACCCCTTTGGCAGAACATACACATGCACAAAGCCACCCAGGGAGGGTTTCTGATGGTGGCCAGTTACTAGCACTAACTTTTCTATGGAAATATAATTACTTCTAAAGTAAACAAAACAAACAAAAAAAAGAGTAAGCCATGCTATATCGGGTAAACTGTCACTTCATGTTTCCTCATCAGTCTCCTGAAGCAGACCCCAGAACCCCAGCCCTTTCCTTGGGTCACCACCAGCTCCACCGAAGCAGCACTTTGCATCGTCCCCCTTCCCTAGGTGGACAGTCCAAGTGATGAAGCAGGCACAAGCTCTGCCCTCTCCTACTGCTCCTACCCACGTGTTCAATATGTACCCTTTTAGATGCTTGCAGGGAGTTTTCTCTTTTTTTCCTGTATAACCAGGGATTATGAGGCTAAGGTTACTGATGGATAAGTAAGGGCAAACCTTGGTTAGAAGACAGGTAACCTCAGCTTTGCAGCGTTTGCAGTAACCAGCTCCTGCTCTGATCACTAAGACAAGATTCTCATTTCTTTTGCCCAGATCTACCACATAACCTGAGCCAGGCTGAGCAATGCTGTGGGAATTTCCAGACTCTAACCACGGCACTACGAGAAGTGCTGGGCTTTACATACCTCTTCAGTGGCAGCCTTTTTAGCTAGCTGTGTAGAAATCAAGGGCCTTAATCTGGAAAAAAGGAAAGAAGAAATGGTGAGCATCAGAAAAGTTACACCACTCACAAAAGAGTCTGACACACAGTATTCACTATCCAAACAATGACAGCACTTTGCTAGTGTTATGCTGTGCAATTACCTTTTTTAAAGATACAAAATGAAGTTAACAGCAGATAGCCACATACTCCACAATAATTTACACATACATTCCCTTCTAAGCATTTATCCCAGTTCAGGATAATACGAAAAAATGCCAGTCAACAAGCACAGCAGGAAAACCTCATCTCAGACTGCAGTCCCAGCTCATCCCGGACGTCCATGAAAGAGATGGTTTTATCACAAATTACAGAAATCAAAAGAATCAAGGAAGTGGTGAGGAAGAGAAGACGCAAGCAGCCCTCGCAGCAATGCTTCATCCCTCTGCTGCTGTCGCAACGTGTGGTCGCAGCACTTTTGAGCAAAACCTGCATCTGCAGGCTGCCTGTCAGAAAGCAACGTGGATGGGCACGGGGGGTAGGTCACGCTTTGGGGCACAACAACAGATTTTCTGCAACAATGCAGACATGGCAAAAATGAGCCACTTTCTGAACCACTCAGCATTGTTCTGCAACTTCTTCCCTTTTCTTCATGACATATGCAGGATACCAGTAAGATTATATACACGAGGAAATTGTAATCATCACAGACTGAATTTTAACCTCTAGCTACAGAAACCATTATCAAAAACAAAGGGACCCTGCATACCTTGAACGAGAAGTGACAGAAATTGAACATAAACATTTTTTTAAAATCTGCATGAGATACAAAAAAGACCTGCATATTTGGGGAGAAAAGATGGATCTGTATTACTCTACAGGTAAGTGTTAAATATTGTTCTTTTCTGAAACGCATTTCACAGCCTTACTGCCATGAAGGCTGTTCTCAATCCATCATTTACTGTTGCTTTCTGGTCTCTCCTCCTCATCTAGACACATCCAGTCATGAAAAGGATGACTTGTTTTCTACTGAAACACTGCTCAGACAGCTCCTCAAATATGTTTTTTAACTAAGTCTACGCAAACAACTTAATGAATACCAGTTTACGTCTCCAGAGATATAGTCTTTTATGATAAGCAGTATCTTTCCTCTCATATTTCTATTCATCACTCCTTCCTGTTAACACACAGATACTGGTTGTTTTCTCACTTATTTATTTATTTCAAATAATCAGCAGGACGAAACAAAACCCCAGAGAATGAGCAGAGCAGACTTTAGATCATTATCTCTGATGGAGAAGACAGTATTAAAATACAAGACATTGGCTAAGCTCCAAAGACTTTCAGAAAATGGTCATCTTTGGAATGCTTTGCAAGACCTGAAAGGCATATCAGCAACCTAAGTAGTCCAAGGTGACTCTTTACAGTAGATCTAAATGAAAAGATGGCACAGGAATGCTTCAGGAGTTGTATTACTGCACGATCCAGAACAAATTATTCTGCTACAGATACTTCTTGTCATATTTCATGATTATCAAAAATTTCAAGAAAGAGATACTTTTGACCCACATAAATTACCTACTACTTACAATTCCTGGTGGACTTCTGGGCTTAGAGAGAATGTATTTGAAAGCACAGACAAACTTCTCCCTAAAGTGCCTGGCCTTCTCTTTTAATTATCTAACTTGAATTGTACAATTTTCCCAAAATTTGAGACTACCTGCCAATCACTGCTTTCCAGAAGTCACCCTGTTTAGATGCTTACAAACATACGAATGCAGCTGTGTCAAAAGGTTAAGTAGCTGAAGGATGTTAATTATCAACCAGGTTGTATTTCATTGACATAACTGAAAAAAAAACAACAGGGATAAGCAATGAAGAACCTTTATTTTAAACCACTAGTAGTGATTATTGTAATTAACATTGTATTGAAGACAGCAGCTATTGCTTCATGCTACCTGAAGACTTCAGACCTCCCTAGAGCACCCTGAAATCTTTCCTCCCCCCAATTAAAATCAAGCTGTTGAGTAAGACTCACAAGGTAATCAGAAACTGCTGACACTTCTTTTAGAGCAAATTATGCGTGTGCTCACACAGTGAAGAAAACCATCACAGCTACAGGAAGCAGAAAGCAAACATTCCAGTTTCATTTTAATTAAAACGGTCACCTAATGAAAATAAAAAGATTTATGTTTACGAAAAGCCTATTTGCAAACTAATGCTAAATCCAAGAGCCCTTCTATACCATTTTTCAGCAGTGACTCTCACACCCATTCTGAAATTAAAGCTGTATTTCTGCTCCGTGACAATTGCTCACAAAGCGTACTTCTTCACTTCATTACTAGAAATACAGCGCTGTCATCCAATTTGGGTAATTCGGTTTCTCCCTCAGCATAACACCCAATGCACCCAACAGCAGGGGGCCGGGCTCCCCGCTCGGAGAGCCGCGGCGGGGGCAACTCGCCGCGTGGGTGAGCCCTCCGCCTCACTGCACCCGCACCGCGTGCCGCCTGCAAACGCTAGCAGCGAGAACTGAGAAAAGCTAAAACCATCACAGAGAGAGAAAAACTTGTTTTCCAGCTAGAATAATGCCTTTCAATACAACTAGATTTAAAAAATGTTGATTTCTCTCCCCTGGCTCTCTTGTGTCTATGGAGAAGCCTACTGTTACTGTACAAAACCATTCAGGAAGGTTTTACAGGGGGGGCTTGGGTTTTGTTTTATTTCTTAAATGCCCCGATGCCCTGACCTCCTTAAACCAGAGCAGCTGCTGCCACACCAGCCATATGGAGCAATAAATTACTGGCTGCCATGGCTACAGATACGGGATCCTTCTGCTGTCTGGCTGCACCACAGAGGGTGGAAAGAAGTGCAGTATGTCCTCATGGAAAAGCGCGACTGCTTTCCAGGTTGAGACAGGTTTGAGTATTAACGATCAAAAAAGCAGCTTGAAAAACCAGCTAACTGAAGTATCTTACTCAACTTGTAATGTGCATTACTTAATCTCATCTATAGAATGCTTTCAAGGTACACACGTGCACAGACACACCATCTGTGAAAAATCCTGTCCATCAAAGTCCACTCTGAATGCAGGGTTGCCCAGTCCCACAAATAAGCAGCCTATCCTGCGTTAAGATACAATCCCATATACACTAAGGCAACAACAGCCTCTGTTTAAAATGTAATGTTGTGACTTTACTACACTACAGCAGAAAGCAGTGGTGCTCCTGCTCCTCTCAAATGTTTCAGCAGTTGCTCACTAGTGATGACGATTTCCAGTTCAGGGCACTTTCGTTATGAACTCCACATTTTAATACAGTACATTGTGGGAGGGAGTAACAAAACACGCAACTTCTGAACAGCAATACAATCCGTAAAAAGGGGGAAAAAAAAGATTTCACACAGCCCTAAGTGTTGTATTCACATTTCAAACTACTTCAAAAATTATGCAGATTTACAAATGCTCATGTCAGCCAACACACTTAACACTGGAAGCAGATAATCTTGACAAGTTCCTGACAAAAACTAGTGGCACGGTACGTGTCATCTGAGGCTGCTCCCTACCGAATCTGCTCCGCTTGTGCTCCACTCTCAGTTGAGATGTGCACGATAACATCTAGGTTTGTCCTCCAGCTTAACAATTTAGAAGAAGATTCAGTATAATAGCTTCTGACAGGGCTGAAGATCACACAGACTGAACTTTCAAAGTGAACAAATTCTCTGAGAAACAAGCTGGCTGTGACAAACAACTGTTTTTATTTTGCTTATTATTTAATAACAAAAGATTACATGGCACTGTACATAAAATAGAAGGAGTACTATGAGGCAATAAAAGCACATAACTCGCATCAGGCCGTTCGCCCACCGAAAAGGTTTATGATACCGTAACAATCTCCTCAGTGAGATCCTGAAAGTAATTTGGAAACTCAACCAAAGCTGCTTCTTACCGAATTTTAATTTAGTCCATTCAAGTAGGGAACATCTTATTGCTGCTTACCGCACATACTAATTTTATACACAGACAAACCCAGGATACACGATGGCAAGCAGAGATACAATGGAGCCTGGAGCCGCAAGCCTGCGGTATAATTATGCAGGTCATCTCAGACAAACGTGTATAAAACCTATATAACCATACCACAGGCATTTCATACGTATGCCACTTCAGTGACAGAAAAAGCTATTTAGAAACAATTCAGTGGGAGACCGGTCAGGTTCTTCACGCTGGCTGAGATACTCCTCCCACCTGAGGCCAGATGGTTTTGCCTCAGGAAGTCAGTTTACCAGACATCTGCACGAGAAGGAAATTAATATAAATGTTTATCCCAGCTAAAAGTGCCCTTTAATTAGGTACTGTCAATGTTATCCTTACCGGAAAGCTGGGAATTACCTCCCGCGAGGCTTTAATGCTCTTATTGGGAACACAACAGCATCAGGAGATACCGACCCATCGTTCTACCATTAGCACAAGAGAGAAGAGCAACACTCCTGGACAGGGTCCACGGCTATTTTCCAGAAGACAAAATAGAGACTGGAATCATGGCAATAATCCCAGACACTTCAGGGTTTGCATATACAGCTGCGGACCCACCGTCTTCTGCATCCGCTCCCGGCTGTGACCTGGGTGCTCACAGGAGCAACTCCCTTCCCCTAGAAAGGAAACCAAGGCACATGGCCAAGGCCATGGCTGGTTGTGACACCGACAAACAGTTGCCTGATGCCTTGAGAACAGGGACTGGGGTGTAAGGGTACACTGTGACACACCAGAAGTCCAGATACGGCCACAGAAAACATCAGCTCTACAGAAAGA
Source organism: Chauna torquata (assembly GCA_013399475.1). NCBI lineage: Eukaryota > Metazoa > Chordata > Aves > Anseriformes > Anhimidae > Chauna > Chauna torquata. The sequence goes on along the minus strand of VXAL01019425.1, from coordinate 996,833 downwards.
CAAAATATCTCTGATGCTCACACCTTGAAACTGCGTGTGCCTGAATGTAAGGCAGAGAGTTATTTTTGGGTTTCTGAAAGCCAGGCTGACCAGCCCTTCACCCAGCCCAGCTCATCAGCAGGGTGAAGGCCTCAGTGAGTTTCTCTGAATCACTCTTCCTAGTGATAGGGCAGCAGAGACCTCAGCTAATGACCAAGAGACGCCAACCGAAGGGCATGTCCACATTGCAATGACCTCAGCTCATGCATACTAAGCTCTTTTGGAGCTGGCTAACCCCAGCGCTGCCAGCTGTACCAACGTGACTGATGGAGCAGCAGGCAAGATCTGAACCCTACTAGACACAACCAGATACCTGGGCAGCAAGAACAGGGTGCGCTGAGCACTGCCTGAGCCAAACACCTGCATGAACTCCACTGGCTACACCAACATAGCCAATGTTTTCCTCCTATTTCTGAGCATGCAACACCACAGAAAGAGCCATTTCAAGCAGAAAAAAGCAAAGCTAAAGTGACAGTGAAAACTAGAGTGAAATGAGAAATTGTTCTCACTTTTGATTCCCACTCAGTCCTCTAATGCTGGATCACAGGAGCTACGCTTTCATCAGCGCAGCATCAGACAACGCAGCACTGAGAACATCTTCTGCGCTAATGAGATCGGCTTCTTCTAACAAATACCCAGGCTTAAGTATCTAGGGACCAAGAACTCACAGGAGTAAACTGGCAAAAAAACAAGAACCCCCGTCATTCACTACAGGAAATATTTATCAGCAAAGAAATAAGCAGCTATGCCATTCACCAATACACTTCTGCATCTCTCTTGAAAAGAAAGAACTTTGCTAATGTACAGTGAATTAAACACACATTTCAGGCTTTTCTGAGAGGGGCGGAGGTTACCAACACCTGCTGTCTTCACCAACCCAACTCAGAGTGGGCAATATTCTTCTGCATAGCTGTAGCACTCATTCCGCAATTAGATGCTGTAAAATGGCAACTTGCTGTTCTTTCCACTAAAACAAAAGATTTTCAACAACAAAAATGAAAAGAATGAAATCTAAGGCCACCTTATTGGGAGCAAATGAAATTATCCTACAGCAGCAGATTCAAAACAATCTCTGCACATATCTGATTCTAAAGGAAATTGCTGCAGTCCATGGGAAATTACAATTGCTCCAGGACAAGAAAGGCTGACTGATCTAATATTTCTGGTTGACACACCTTCTTCCTGGGCTTGTCAATGAAGATACTGATGAGCTCATCTCTCCACAAGTCAGGAAAATACTAGTTGAAAATATGCTATTCCTTTCACCACACAAATTTTTCCAGATGAAATGATGGCAACAAGGCAGATTTGCACCTTGCTGGGAAAAACTATTTCAAATAAGGAAGCTATGAAGCATTTTAATGAAATGACTAATCACGATGGTCTCAGTTAAGCAAGTCTAATGACAATGTCACTTTTAAAACACAGGCGTGAGACAACTCATGTGGTGACAATCCAAATATGTCCAACTATCTTGCAGCACAGTCATTCAAATAGTAACAGTGCAGAATGCATCTATTATGGCAGAAAGCACTATTATTAGCAGATAAGACAAACATAAATCATTTAAAAATCATGCTTGGGACTATAGTAACAGAAATTAAATTCAAAAAGTCAAATAAACACATTATCTTCTCAACGGAAACATTATACTATTGAAAAGTTCTCAGCAGTAGCATTGCCGTCTTTATTTCTGATACAAATGTATTTGCTAGTCTCAGGAAAGGAGGATTACAAACACTTGCTTTTGGACAGGTGTTTTGATCAATCTCAACTTCATAAAAACAGCTAATGAGGCAAAAGATGAAAAGAAAAACATCTTAGTAACCTGCAGCCTCCGAGAACAATCCACTGAGATTGTTATACCCAAAGGTGATGCCAGATTTATCATTAGATCTTCCTTGGTGACATTGCAAGGACAAAAATCATGCTAGGCAAAATACTAACTCTCCTCTTCCACAGCCTCTGACAGCATATACCACTGTGCAAATTAAGTTTCTCTCATCAGATTATGCAACCAAAACTGGTATTTCAAAATTCAGGTAACTATAGATTCATACAAGTAATCCATCAAGGAATAAAGACGGATGACGTATTTTTTTTCCTTGTGTCTGGTCTACTCTACATTAAAGAGCAATTTCACTGCCAGCCATCTGGAAATCAATGTATCCCAAGCTTTATTTTATGATTACCAACATTCCCCTTCGTAACTCATTTCTAATTATAAGCAATAAATCATTCCCTCTTGCTTGTAATTTATAACAGCCAATTAAGGCAAACCTCTTATTTAAATGGCAAATCTAGCTTTAAAACATCACATATTTTGAGGTACGCACAGAACACATCTAATCAAGCAGACGAATGGTAGATGACGATTTAACTCGGCTTTTGCAGCCACCAAAGAGACACATAGGGAAAAACCTGCTCTACTCGCGTGACCTAGGTACACCAGGACTTTCCAGAACTGAAGGCACAGGTCTTATCTGTCTGATTTAATGTAGAAGAGATTGACATGTTACGAAACATGAGCCAGTATGCACCTCAGGGAAGCCTGGTGTCAAGACTTCCCTTTAACATATCAGGAAATGAATAAAAAGGCTGTAACAGGAGAAGAAGCTGTAGGCTAGTCTACTGAGAAATTCTGGATGTTCTCTACTTTCATTTTAACGAAGGTGAAAGTACACCGCCCTAAATTAAATACTAAAAAAGACAACTAAAGCAGCTTTTTGTGTGAGTGCATTTGTTTGAGAAACGGACTGGCCACCTCCTTCCAAGCCCAAGGACATCACCGCGCATGCCCAGGTGCTCACCATCTCGGTTACTCTCTGTTGTACGAGATTTTGCACATTTTAGCCTATAGCATGGCACTTGGCACGAGTACGGCATTCACTTGGATAACTCGACTCCATCCCTAACAGCAGAGGGTCAATCAGAACAAAGCAATGAAACAGTCTCTGAAGAGAAGGCATCACCAAATAAATCCAGATTGTTCCTTTGGGGAGAAGGCTTTAATGGTGATTTCATGTGATAACTCTTACTGACAGAAGAATATCAAAGAAATGTAATGGAGGATTTCAGACAAGACAAAACAAGGTGGGTCCAACAGCACCGGCAAGGACACTGAGAAATTTTTACATGTATTTGTTCTTCAGTGTAGGTCTGAATAACAGGCATGTGAGAGCAAACACAAGAGAGAGGCTTCTTATAAATAGCTCTGCTGGGATTTGTCCGTTAGAAAAAAAAAAACGAACTCTTGTCAGAAAAGTATTTGATATAATTTTGGATGCAGAATTTATTACATGAGAAACTGATCTTAGGAACGTGGAAGTGGTTCCCACTGAGATTTTATTTGGTCATCACACAGATCAAGTCTGTTCCAGCTTCACATCGTGTCATCTGGTAAGTGTTTACAGTAGGAATCAAGGGAACTGCATTTGGAAAAAATCCATCGCAACTGACCTAAATCTGATCTGACCTGAATTATCAAACTGATACAAAATTCAAATATGGCTAGACAGAAGCAAGGAGAGGTAATTCATTAGCTGCAGGAGTTCTTTCACAAGTTTCCTTTCCTTACCCACACGAGGGTTACGCACCTCACTCTGCTTTTCTTCCTAAAAAGCAGTAATGTTGGAGGCTACACGAGCATCTCCCGGTACCAAAGATGTCACAAGCCAAGTGCACGAGCACTGCAGGCTCCACTGTATTCGCTTTCCTTTTCAGACACCGAAGGATGTGGTGCCACAGCACTACCATGACAGACAGCCTACGTGTCACGCTGCCAGCTTCATTTTATTCCTAAGAGCCTGAGCTGAAGGCATGCAGGTACAGCACCATCTAAGCAAACACACAACACATCCCCACAGATGGATCATTATTTATGAAGACCTTGTACTGAGTGTTCAACAAAAAGTTTCACGACTTTCAAGACTCCTTATCTTCTTTTTAAGAGAGATCTAAGTATTATTTATTAATCTTCTCCAAATACAAAGCTCAAAGACATCTTAGCATCTGTTTTACTCTCTCGGTAGTAAGAACGAAGCACTTGGAAGAAAACTCAAAAATCACTGGTTTGATGTTGGTGAAGCTTGGACAGTATTTCTGGCAAAAACTTTAGATGAGGATGCAACAAAAAAGCCTGCGCGAAAGTGTAAAGGCAGGGAGAAACAGAGACCAAAGCCTATACCTTTCAGTCTGAAAATAAGGCGTCATTCCTGTGATGCCTGTGGATGTATATCTTCCCCATATAAAGTTTTAAAAGCTTTATATAAACTATACTTCTAAGCAAGCTTGTAATTAGCTAGGGGCAGGCTTGGCTCTAATTATAACTTGTACAGACACACATTATGGAAATACTTAGCTAATAACCATAGTGATGCTCTGCTGATGGCTGAAGTCAGGCTGGCATGTGATTGCCTTGTAACCACTTAAGTACTTTCTATCTTGTGTAAACCGGGATCCCGAATGACGCCTGCAGGACCGGTCTGCCAGGCCTTCCTCCCAGCTCTGCCACACCAGATAATCCAGGCTTGGCTGCCATCGATGCCGTGATCCTCTGTGTGCCTGCATCCAGCTTCCTTGCTCCAGACAGGTATGCTGTGGGATACCTGTTCTCACCGCACCAGCACATGCTGATACCAGAAGGTCCAGGGAACCTGACAGATGTAGCCAAACGTGCACATTTCACCAACAGACTTTGCCCAGTACATCCATCTGTCAGGTGCCAATTCACACTGTGAACATGCGTAAATTATTCTTTAGAGCCTTTTTCAAAGTTAGTATTAAGATGATCCCACATCCCACCTCAAAGCCAAAATCTCTAAAAAAAAAAAACCAAACAAACCAGGAAAAGCCCAACAAGATGCTTTGCTACAAGAACATTCCTCCAAGTCAAAGTCCCTGTAAATCTACAGGTTCATATAAGTCTCTCGCAACTTTGCATCCAACCTCTACTGAAACGATAAAGGTCCAGAAAGCAAATTGTACCCTTTTACTCCAACCATAGAAGCTACTTGCACGGCAACCTCTACTTGGGTATAAGCATGCATGGTTAATAAAGTACAAACATGGTACGAATCACTGGGAAAACAGCCATTTACTGCTGAACACGATACAAGTGTAAAAGATGCATTGCTACACACTATAAGCCCTTGCTTACACATACTATTATGTACTAACGAATCACTGAACTGGGTCCCAGAAGCCCTTCATGTTATAAAAAGCCTACCTCTTTAGCAATGCATTTGGTTCAGACAAACGGATCACTGCAAAAATGCAGCCACATTTTCCTACGGAAAGAAAATTCTAAATGGAAGTGTTCAGAAGGAAAACAAAAATAATTGCTGTTTTAAATTCTGTGTACAATATGTGCAATTCCCTTCAAGAGAGAAGGACGCTGTTTCTAATGTAGGGAGCAGACAGTACCACCCTCTCCAACAGTTTGTGTAAGCTCCACTGCTCAAATTAAGTTAGGTTACCTATTGAAAGGGAATCCTACATGGAAAGCAGATTTATTTTCATTTAATAGTGGTTTGCTTTAACATAGCTTAATACTAGTGCTAACACATACAAATTAACCAATAGAAACCTATTCAAACTGCAGGAGACATGCCTCTTGCAGCTTTTTGCGCTGATTGAACTGGATCAATTAGAAACCTTCCCAGGTTGAGCCTGTGCTGGCCGCACTCAGGTGCATGGAGCCGCTCTGCTGCCACTCCCCTGGTCTGCTTGGGCCACCAGTCCCTAATTTGGCTCAGTCAAAAACAGCCGGGTCAGCCTAAACAGATTTTTGCTAACTATTACTCTTTGAAATTGCTGGAGTTGCTGAAATCGGTTAAAGGGAGCTTACAAAAGCAGGTCAGTCGGCAGATCTGAGGGACAGTAGCAAGGGGCTGAGATGGGCGGGCAGAGCACGCTGGCTTACAGACCATCCAGATGGCTCCCAACACCTCCTCTCCCGCCGAGCCCTCACCTGAACGGGCGGAAGGTTGACCTCAATCTTAAAAATTCAGGAAGCCAAACCTTCTGTAGCTGGGAATTTGTCCCTAAAGTTAATTCCTTGTCAAAACAAAATACAGTGAAATTCACGTGACAAGATCTGTTCAAAAATCCTTACCCCACCTCATTTTTACCCGCACCTTCCCTTTTAAGGAACTGTGGCCCCTGGCACTTCTTCAGTCATCGAAAATCCAACTGCTGGGAAAGGAAAGTGTAAAGCAGGGCGAGCAGTTCCAATTGCCAACCAATGTCCTTCCCTCCACTTAACAGTGGCTACAGAGAATTCATTAAAAAGAAAATAACTGCAGCTTTCTGGCTCCATCCTAGAATTGCTCATGCACATCCCTAACTTTGCACACAAGAAAATACTGAAAAGCTCTAACAGTTGCAGTTACCTTTCAGCACTGCGCTCCCTTGGAAATGTACAGCTAAGGACCACATCGGGTCATCTGAGGAGGAGTAACGTACATGCTGTGCAAGCTACTTTCCTATCACAATTACTAAGATATGGACTGTGAACAGTAAAAGGAGTTCAACTGACTGTGAAATGTGCAAATACTACAATAAATAGATACTTATACAGTCTTATTTACATCAAGTCCCTCCTTCCCTTCCCAGCATTCATATTTTGTCACCGTATTCTGACAAGCTTTTTAAGACAAGTGTTGACTTACTGGAGATTTTAGCACAACTCTGGTAAGAATGAGTAAAACATGAAGTAAACTTCATCCATCTCAAGTAAATCCCTACTCCTTCCTTTGTACCTCAGAGAGCTTGCACTGGAACTGCATCATGAAAAAACAATTGTACTGAACACAGAAGACAGTGAATTCCCACTGTAGTTTAAATCCTTCTGCATACTAAGCTCTGTTTGAAGATCAATAAAAAAGGTACTTTCAGGTTAATCTTCTGCACTTTGAACTTTAACGCCTTGCATGGCAAAGGAAAAATTCACAGAAAATAAACCAACATTCCTACAAGACCTGAGCTACTTAAAGTTAAGTGCTAGAAAGTATTGTGAGACTTCGTATGCAGAGACCCTTTCTAGCCTTTGTGCTGCATGCATCCCTCTCCAAAGCCAAAGGGCTCCCCGCTGCACACAAAGAGAAGGCTGTTTGGGCTGAAGTCACAACTTCAAAGACCAGTAGCACAAAATTTGCCAACTTGCTTTGCCATTCAAGCAAATGTCAACTGGAACAAAAGCACACTGAGTAAAGTTGTTACAGAATACCACGCTGGGAAAATAATGCAAATTTGTATCGATGATCAACTTAGCTTTAACTAAGTCTAACGAGCAACTTTGCCTTTGCTGTTTTCCATCACCACACTCATTTTGCTCTGTGAGTTTGAAAAGGCATTTCTGAAGCATTAGTTAAGAAACTCTAGTTTAAAAATAAAAAATGAGCCCCTGCCCTCTTTTTTAAAAAAAAGTAAGTCTTGAATGTGTTAATTTTAGATTTCCTACATACTGTAGTTGGTCAAAATACACAACAAATGCCTAAGAAGTGCTTGGCCCCAGTGAGACAACAGTCTGTACAGACTCACTTGTAATACATGTCTGCCTTTCAGTTGTTTAATCTCCATACACTGTATTTCCTTTATCAGCACTACAGTATCATTCTAGTTTGCCTTAGTTTTTTGTGTCTACAAAGTATCGTGGGAAGATCATTACTTGGCAACCTAACAGCTGGGTTTTTAGCATGATGCTACAGATCTCTCTGTTACTTTGCTCGGTTGGTCAGTAAAATGTTACAGCAAATAAACAGATGCATAAAGTATTTTTGTTTAATGCAATGTAATGTAAGTGCCATATTGTAATGTAAGCACTTCACTGTATTTTTTTTTTTTTGATGGAAAAAGCTTTTCAGAGTAACTGTTTTAAAGAAACTGAATCAAATTTAAACACATGCACGATAGACTTACATTTGGAAATTAGTTTGGTAGCAATTTATGACCCTTCGACGTGAACTTTCACAGTCATTCTTACAGCAAGAATGCATTAGTTCAGAAGTGTAACGTTTTGGCTGCCCTCAATGGGAAAATTACAGCTGAAGCTCCTTTAAGGCTCTTGTTACCTCTAGGCTTCTGAATTTTAAATACCTTATTTGAAAATCTTAACAGACAACAGGAAAGCAGCATAAACCTCTGGTTTCTTCACAAACAAAATATGTACTTCTAGCATGAACCTGTTTCACACAAAGGTGTTACCAACAATTAGTAACTATGGCAAAAAGTTGATCCACCCAATACCAAATTTATTTATTGCCTTTACATCTTCCCACTGAATTATGACAACCACGCAAGTAGTCTGAACATTCAAATTCCCCACTCATCTCACCTAACATAAGTGGAAAATGCACACTTCAGAAGCGGCATATGAGCAACATGGTATTTTTACCAAATGGCAGCACCATGCAGAGAACCCCAGAGCAGATTTCTCTCATCTCTCTGCAAAAGAAATATGCGGACGTCACTGAGCGAGTGCTGCCCCAGCAGTCTAACCCTGCGGTCCTGGCCCATCAGTGCTCCTGGCAACACAAGAAGCGTGTTTGGCAAAACCACGCTGGAACAGTCCTCGCTCATCTGCCTTACGCTGGTCTCTGTGACACCCCACGGCCCCCGCTAACAGCTGACAGCATTTAATGCACTTCGGCTCAGACACAAAATTACACGTGCAGTGTGCTTCAGCTCCAGGCAAGCTCAGGGCACAGGACTGGAAAGATGGGATCACCAACCCATTTCCTGAAGACATCACCTAGACAATTTGTCCGAGATAAGTCAGGAGGTGCCAGGCTGATGCTTGACCCACTGAGCCAGGCTCTGCCCTCCCTGCATCTTCTGATATTCAAAAGACAACTCCATTGGACTCTCACCAGTGGAAACAGCTTTAGCAAAAGCATGATGGACACAACCAAAGTGGATTGATCCCAAATGCTGGTATTCACCTTGGCCAGTAAGAAAGTCCAGATGTGTATTCTCTCACATGACCAGTATTTTCGTAGACCAGCTTTTGCTTTTCCTTCGTTACACACATTTCAGCATCACAGTTTAGATAAGATAATGCTCAAGCCCCTCACCTTTTTTAACAGATAACAACATCATAAGTTGAGTAGGTGACTAGGAGTAACAGCTACAAAGTTAGACTCCAGATGTCAAACTGAAATGCAAAGTTGGCTTTAGTTCTGACATAAATAGTGTGCAAGCCTCACATTTATTAAAAACAGATTAAACAAGTCCCAATTCTTTTTGAATAGCAGAACTACTGAAGAGACCTGGTGGAGTTCAGCACAGCAGGAGTTTTACTTGTCTACCACTATGCATTTAAACACTTGAGAACTTTGCAATAAATGCTGAATTGAATTCACAATCAAAAGACAAAAAACATGTTCTACCTGCCAAAACCTTTAGCAGCCTAAACAGAAAATGTCACAATTGATTTTCAGCAGTGGTATAAAGATAAAAAACAACATTTTAAAGTCTTTAGGGGATAGATAGATTTACAGATAAACAGCGTAACAGACAGATGGATTTATTGCTATAGGTAATTCTTTTTACTCTTCCTAAGCAAAAATCAGGCTTCAAATGGATTGATACAGCTAAACAAATTAAGAAAAAGAAAACAACTGATGAGTAATTTTTTTTTTAAAATTCTCCAGTCTGTCAGGGTCATTGGCCTAGAGGTATAAAGTGAACAGAATTTTTTGTTACAGCAGTACTGTTCTATTTGCATTAAGGTTAGACAGCTTCCTCTCTTCTTGACCAGTGTCAGCTCTAATAAAACAAAAACATCTGAAATGAGGAAAAAAAAAAACTGAGCTATTAAAAGTGCTATTTTGGAGGCTTTTTTACTTCCTCTCTGTTTCTGTGAAAAGGTCATAAATTATATTTCAGGCTTGCTTCACACCCACAAAACCACTGTTAAGAGCAGGTCTGCAGAACCCCCAAATCCAGAGACCCCCGCCTCTCGGCTGGCCGGGGAGAGGCACTTCTTGTGGGATAAAGCAGGGCTGGTGTATTTGCAGATCCCCTCTTTGCTCTAAATTTAACAGGCTTTGTAACACTCCTGATTTAAACAGTGCGGTAAAACAAAGAGAGAAAGAAATGCAAGCCAATGTCCGTAAACTCTCAAGGTTGACTGCAAGCATTTACCAAACACATGGCATTGACAAGCAGTACTGCTGAACTGATAAGCTGTCTACCATGCTTACAGACAGGCTTGCACATTTAAAAGGACTGAGAAATAAGCAACTTTATCATACTGCTATAATGGAATCAATGCTAATATTAGAAAAAGAAGTTTGAGTAATCAGGCTCTGGGAAATGAAGTTCTACTGAACAGTAAGATGGATCACTCTCAAAATTAGCAAGTAAACAACCTGTTTCCATATAGCCTTTTCTATACGAGCAACTGAACTGTATCCAGGATCACAGTAAATCAGATTTTAGTTTAAACTTCCGCTTGCTGCACTGAAAAAAAAAAAACCTTGTCAAATTAACTGTTCCTACTTAAAACGGAAAAAAAATGTCTCTGAGAGTGGCAACCGGAGTGGGAAAATAATTACCTGAAGATTTGTTTCTTTAAGACTAAATCCACTTCAACGGGGTCAACAGAAGCAGTGGTGGAGAAAGGTCAGGATAACTCCCCTTCGCTCCGGGGCAGCTGCCTTTCACAGGCGTCCTCCCGTGAGAACAGGCAGGAGGTTGCAGCAGCCTCCCCACCTGAAGGAGCAGGCAAGTGCTAACCGCCTGCAGGAGGCACAAACTGGCTCCTGTCACTTACAAGCTTCTTTTAGGATGCTTTCAAATCCTTTCACACTTCTACTTGTGTTCTTAGCTGGGAAAAAAAAAAGTCTGAGGGTGCTGAGTCCCACACAGGAAGATGAAACAGAGTCATAGCTGCAGTTGCATGCAGCAGCCCAGTGTCCTCCTCTCCCAGGACCTGGTGTGACAAACTCCTAGAAGTGACCAGGATGTGCAGCACCCTCTGGATTGCCATGGTGTATTTAAGTTCACCTCCAGCTGCAGAGGATGCATGGGAGTACATTTACTTGCTTCACCATCACAGAATCACAGAATGGTTGAGGTTGGAAGGGACCTCTGGAGGTTGTCTGGTCCAACCCCCCTGCTCAAGAAGGGCCATCTAGAGCAGGTTGACCAGGACTATTCATCTGTTTCTTCAGGCCTATGAATGTCTTAAGGAACAAATTCAGTCTTGGTCTAATCGAACATAGCTCAAAAAAGACAAATCTCCTGATATCTCTTCCGGATTTGGCCCTCAACCTGTATTTAGACTATGCTGTCTTCAAACAAGGCACTTAACCTGACTACCATCTTCTGCTCTCCCACTGAAATCAGCCTCTTCCCCAGTTTCATCCTAGTTCTGCCATGCCATATGCTTCTGTTTCACTCATCTGTGCTTTAAATGCTTGCAGTTCACATATATGTAGGCTCCTATCACAAAACTATGTATCTGTATCTCAGCATTTCCTTTGGATCATCACCATTTTGTTTCTTGCTGAAATCACCCTAATGACTCCAATTCTCTCATCCACAGAAGTGAATGGTTCTCCAAGAAAGGCCTGATGCCTCCCTAATCTGTCACGTGGTGCTTCTCCAACATGTGGCCCAAATTGGTCCTTTTGTAGAGCCTCATATCTAATTTGCAGCCCACTATCTCTCTATCTCTTTCAGCCTTATGGCTTTTACAGCTTGTGCTCCCATGTACGTCTGCATTTCAGATTATATTTCTTTGGATGCATTAGCCTGGATTTCTTCCAAGATGCTCTTTTTATTTCCTGCTTTCAGTTATATTTTTTTCTTAGTGGCACTGTTTTGCACGGCTGTTTTCAGTATTCTTTGCTGCATGACTCACTTTATTGTCTCCTGCAGATTTCATTAGCACAGTTTTCCATGTCATTACGAAGTAGGACTGGATTTCACACATTGTTTGAGCTTTCCACTAAACATCTTCCTGCAAGTTAGCACCATTCTCACTGTTTGCTTGGGCAGATATTGGTACTCCTCAAAAGGAAAGATCTTGGGGTAAGAGAATCTGTCTAAATAGTCCAAGTTTCCTGAAGCACTATGAGGAAAAGGCTAATGGGGTTGGAGAAGCAGGGTATGCTAACACCATTAGCTCCTGGAAGATTTTGGTTTTTCCCATGACCTGTTTTGTTAGGTATTTGAAGGTAACTTCTGCCAGGAACAGATGGTGTTCAAGCAGACAACTGGCAAGTGATCTAGAAGATTGCACTGAGATAGTGTTGTGCGTATGTCTGGTCAGTTATCCAAAAACCAGTATGAATACAACAGGAGCTGCCAAAAGTCATTGTTTCTAAAAGAAAATATAGTAAGTAGGACAAATAAACCCATAGGTGAGAAATTTTAAGAAACTTTCTGATAGAAGAATGGTGCCTTGTCTATTAGCAGCTCTGTTTGTGAAGCGTTTGCATCAAATAGTCTATGGTTGGCTGAAAGTGAGTAACACTTTGACACGTGCTCATATAAAATAATACGATAATGATCTTTCACAAATGTGATGGCATAACTAAAATAGCGGACCAGAGAGGTACTTCTTAAGAAATGCTTAAACAAATCTTAATCCTCCATAAAACGCCTTCAAGTGGCTGAATAAATTTCCTCCAAATTTTTACTCCAATATTATCCAGCTTAAGACCAAAAAAGCCTAACACAGACCTTCAAATGAATTACACTATACATTATTTATGTGTTTCAGATAATCCCTGATAACTGTCCAAAAAAACCATTTCATTTGCAGAAATTGCAAACTCTCCCACCATAAGCATTACTAATGACAAAAAAATAAAACCAGAAAGGATTCATCCCCTTTTTAATGCTAAATATCACAAAAGTAACTAGCATCTATGTAACCTTAATGTTGCCTCAACACAATTTGTAAAATCATATACAAAATTGAAAATAAATTGCTAGGAGATTATTCAAGAGAACTATTGCCAGTAATTTCCTAATGAGACCTGTCACTTTGACCTTCATGCATATATTTTAACACCTTCACTTGCTTCAATGTTTGTGTGAGCCAAAGTGCCATGAGGAGCCCATTTAGGAGGAAGTCCCTTGTGCATTACGCCTCAACAAGCCACAAGCTTGAAATATCCATAGAACCATTTAAAATATTTACAGCCAACAAGGTCAAGCTCTGGACAGAAATCTATCACAGTCTAAGAAATGCAAGGATTTCTTTCAACTCCTACCTCCCACACCGCCCTAAAATATACATTTAACAAAGACTTCAAAGTATTGTTACAAACAAACCCTCCAAATACAGGGAAAATCATGCAGAATATGTTTTCCCTGTCCATAACTCACCTCTCTGCAACACATAGATAAAATTAATCTTTACAATGTCCCCTTTAAAATCTAGATGTAAGGGGTCCTACCAACAAGATCTCAAGCCTTTACTATATTTGTGGGAAGCAGGGGATGCTGCAGATGGGAAGCCACAGACACCATTACAGTTCAAGTGCCAAACACTGCAGCAGAAAAGCCACATAAAGCTGTTTACCAAAGATAGCCCTGATACAGTACTACTCATCAGGGGACGGTAGGGCCAGAGCAGCTGCTGCACTTCAGATGGTGATGTAATTCACAGTACCGTTGCAGGAGCTCCACTAAATGTCCTGAGGTTTCATCGTCCATTGTACAACAGGTCCATACTTTTATCAGTACATACATCTAGCATTTAATGGACATAGAGACAACCCCACATTTTGGAACATCACAATTCATTTAGAATTCATTTTGTGCCCCTTAAACATCCCTTCTTGGTACACAATCTTTCAATGATTTTGATTGTTGTATCTTAAGCATGGTCAAAGGATTTTGATTATTATATGACATTTTCATAATCAAGTAATCCAGGGGAAGTTCTGGTTTTCTGTAGGTATCATTCTGAAAAAAGCTGTTGGTCCTTTTGCTCCCATTTAGACAGCAACATGTTCCCTCTCATCTTAACCAGCAAGTGAATGCTATGAAAGACCTAAAAAGCCCCCAAAACGGTATCTGCACAACCACTAACTAAATACTTGCTGCAATCAAAGCAATAATTAAAAACCACTAAAGCCATGGAAAACAAATCACAGGCTGAACTAACATGTCTCAAGCCTTTCAGACAACAAGAACTGTCAAGAAAATGACAACTTTCCAGCTCATCAGGACACTGACAAAAAAGGCCCCAAGAAATCTTGTAATTTTTTTAACAAGATTTTACTCTATCTCACATGTAAGGTTTTCCACTGCCAGATGGTCGATAGGAATGCTAATGGAAAGAGTTGAAGCTGAAATAAATCTGCCACTTTTAATCAATCACAGACAACGGTGTCATCAATAAGCGACTCATGCTATGACAAACTCCCTTTGGTTAGCTACAAGCAAAGTTGATAAAATGCATCATGCCTACATATTCATTGCCAATACTGGGCAACTTTAAGATAGGCATTTTTGAGGGTTAAAGATTATTTTTTCCCTAGGAATGCTATGATTTTGGATTCACCCTGAAAATTGCTCAAAAGAGCAACAGTTTGTAGATGTTAGAAGCTATTTAGATAGTAGCTTAGCTAAAACACACGCACGCACCAACTCCAAAAGTCCTCTTAAATCAGTTCCTGCAATAGTAATCCACTCATTTTCAAGTCTTTGCCCATACACACAAGGTGCACTCTCCACTGAACAGAAAAGATAAGTATAAAAGGACAACTATAGGCATGCTGACAGTCCATCCATCTCTCTTTCACTCCATTCCAACTCTTCCACATGTCCAGGGACCACAAAATCTGATAGAGATAGAAGTCACAAAAATAACCAAGTTCCTATGCTCTTTGTGAAAATCAGAAGTAGGAAGAGGAGACCCAAAGAGCTCCTCCACCAAAGAAGAAAGAGTTGACCATGTCCCACGCAGGTATCATGCGGGGCTTCAGCTCCATGGCTCACATCAGAAAATAACTTGCTCTGCTCACAGAGGCTCACAGAGCAGAGCTGGAGCTGTTGCTCAAGGGGAAAAAGGTGTTGACCAAGGGAAAAAGGTGGTAACTGGTAGAAGACTACACTTTGGTGGTTACACTGCTCATAGGACAGGTTGCTTTATAACCCTATTTTTAACAGGCTTCCAAATCCAGCCTCAGTTAAGTATTCTGTCTGTCTGATTTTATGGACTATTGTTCATCAGTGTTTCAAAATATAATTGGAAAAACAAGACTCTAAGATTAGGCTAAGGAAATCTAATATTTTCCCAATTTAGAGGCAATATGGTATTCAGATGCTTGAAAGGAAAAAGAATAAATGAAAAAAGTTACTACAGCACAAGAGCAAACAAGTCATTTTGAATCCACCTATGGAGACACAGCTATAATTAGCCCCAACTTCCTAACTTGTCTGTCAGCACAGTAATAAGTATATTAATAAAGATGTTTTTCCCTCCTCACCAAACAAACTCCCAGAATCTAACTTACTAAGCCCAGAAGTCATCACAAAAACTTTCAAGCTGGTTTTGTGGCTCTCACTGGGCAAAATCGTGACAACACAGATGCTCCTCTTCCTTCCCTTTCTCACCCAGGTAAGTGATGACACCTTTGTAATGACTGAGCATCAGATATGAACCAGCCATACTCTGCTTGTTCTGAGCTCTGCTTTTTTGGTGTCCATTCAGGCGTAACTGTGCTGGACAGAATCACCAGAACAGCATGATCACCCTTCCATATTGCTTTGAAAGAATGTTGAACTGTGTGCACACAAAGAACACTGTTGATCCATTTTATGAAATAATGAATGCCAGGATGAGTATCCCAGTACCTTCAAAATTTAAAAACAGCAATTTTTAGTCCAGTAATAATACTCTGAAAGATAATACGTTAGAGTTATTATAGACTGCTGCAGCATCATAGATTAGTATCATAGTATTGATCTTCAGGACACCAAATGGCAGATATGTGAATGTTCCCTGCAGTTTAA
This sequence comes from Chauna torquata, assembly GCA_013399475.1. Lineage (NCBI taxonomy): Eukaryota > Metazoa > Chordata > Aves > Anseriformes > Anhimidae > Chauna > Chauna torquata. The sequence continues at coordinate 980,813 of VXAL01019425.1, read as the reverse complement.
TCAGTGTGCACGTTTCAGTGTTTCTGAATTATTTGTTTCTCCATTTTCCTATTTAATTGTATTTTGTGCTTTTGGAGTTCTAAGAAAAAGAAAAACAGCTGCTTTTTCCTTTTCATGCAAAATGAAAGGTTCTTCTTCTAGATTTTGAGAAAGACTGTAGTCCAAACAGAAGTGAAACAGAAAGAGAATAAACAACACTGAGATACACTTGGTAAGAGCTAAAGAAAAGCAAGATCATTAAACACAAGAGTGATGCCCACCCTAAAAAATATTGCACAACAGAGGCAAAAGAAAAGAAAAGTAAAGAAAAGAAAAGAATGGAAAATATTTGTAGCAATAGCTATGGAGAGCACGTTTAGTAATTTATCAGGGAAAGCTATAACACACGTTGGCAAAAATTCAGATGTTCTTAAGTAGATTGTTTTATCATTTCCTTCCAAAAGCATGCACAAAGCCTGAGAACATACACTCGTTCAATGATCTGCCTCGTTAGGGACCGACTCTCACAATTCTTTGCGGTGCATGTACACATTCCAAAACACACGCTGCTCCACCTTTTGACAGTGTGAACCAAAGTCCACTGAGGCCATTGGGACAAAATCCAGCCCTAGATATGTACAGTACAGAAAATCTTAAGGTGATCCACTAATAAAAAACTTGGGCGATTGAAATCACGTATCTAAAACCTTCCCTAACTCTTCTTAAAGACCTTTTTCAAGCAGCGATGTTTAAATTCCTCTTTAAAAACTCTCTTAAATATTAGTGCTTCCACAGCTCCAGACTTTGATCCTCTAGTTATGGTGGTAAATTAAGAGTGTTTAAATCATTTCAGGTTTACCCTATTAAGACAGTTTAAACTGGAAGCTAGCCAGACCTCTCTGAAGCTGTGATGTGGAGCATGGTGCACAGGGGAGAGGAGCTCCACTGTTCTCTTGAGCCTGCTTGAATAAAGATAAGTCTTGCTATAAAAGCCTGAAATCTTCATCAACTTTTAAAATGGCTTGAAACTAGAGCCCAGTATGGATACCCTCAGCTCCATTATGCCTCCCACAGCTCTTAAAACTATGGGCTATAGAGAGGTAGGATATTGAAGGTCGTGATAGAAAAAGTCTTAGCTGTTTCATTTGCTTTAAAATGGGTTTTAAAATGAAATCAACTGATACTGAGATTGAAAAGCAAGGGAAAGTAATTTAGACAAAAACACATCTGTTACTGAGGCTGGCCTCTCATAAGCACTCTGCAAAAAACATCTTAAATCTGGACTTCCCTGAGTTGCAAATCCTATCAGCAAAAGCTGAGCCATAAACTTGAGTTTTCTAGTCTCTGGTCTTCACAGAAAAGTTAATATAATGCTGTGCTCAACATTTGTTAGCTACTGATGTTGCAACAAAATAATCACTATGTACTATACTGCAAGCTCACTCAAGGCCTTGGATCTCTGAATTTCCTACTGTCCTGTAATTTAAGACCTGCTTATGTTTTAAGGAGTAATTTCAAATTGCAACCCAAAGCTAACAGAAAAACTACAGCCCAGTAATCACTGGATCTTAGAAATGTTCTTTGCCAATTCTCCCAATGAGATAGAAATAAATGCGTAAAAACTGTATCTTCCTCCAACAGCTATTTAAAGAACTTTTTCTGTAAGACTTGTCTTTTTTATATATATTCATACATATATATAAAAACACACACACATATATATGCATATTAAATCCAGAAACTGAAGATTACCATGTGCTGAAAGACAAACTTTCTATGAGATTTAATTATGTTCACATTTTCTGTAGCTGAACAAAATATGAGTTATCCACTCCTGGATAAAATGCAGGAAGCACCCAAAATTTTTGATTTAACAAAAACAGCCAGCCCTCAAACAAGTTTAGGTGAATGACTCAGGGGGTCGGGTTACCCATCCATCACATTAGGAGATGTGCATTGTTTTTAGCAGGCAGAGGTTTGAGATTGAACGCCTGCCCGACAGCAGCAGGGCTGCCGCTGTGTTGTTGGTGCCAGCGGGTGAAGGCTCTGGAGCAGGCAGGCTGCTGCCTCCTGATAAATCACTCCGAAACACAATGGGACCCTAGGAGACAGCGGTGTCTACAGTTCCCTTTGATGCGAAGGGCTTTCCTAATCTCTTCAGGTTGGACGGAGAGAGAGGCAGCCAGGGTCTGCAAAGGTCAGCGAGATGAGGTTTATTTTTACAAAACAGGCACCTCCCAACCCAGACCTCTCCGGTTAGTAAGTCACTCACTAGTAAGTTCCTTTGCATTATATAAAATTCATGACTTCTTGCGGCTTACACACACCACACTTTTCATGGGACTCACTTCACTAGTTGCAGGAAAAAAAACCAACACACAAACACAGTGGTTTTAAATCCTTAATTATCCCTTTCTTTTTCTTTTCTTCCCCTCCCTCTGTTTTTTTTTTTTAATGGAACAGAATTGAGCATTGTCTTCTCATGCTTTTAGAGTTGATGAACCAGTATTCAGGTTTATTTTCATGAAATGTATGGCACAGTCTATCCGAGCCATAAAACATCATTCTGAGCAGTAGCTCATCAAAAGCATTCAGAAGGAAGAAAACTGCAAAGAAAGGTCATATACAAATCAAAATTGATAACTACATTTTGCCTGTATAAAATATTTTCATAATTCTTGTTATATATTACACAGTAAGATCAACAACACTCACAAAGCATCTATACACCATACTAGACTGACCAAAAGAGATGTATCAATACAATCTTAAATGGATTCTGCAAAGCAACAATTGTGTATATACTCACAGCACTCTTCTCATGAGAGGCTCATTTGTTTACACTTGATATTTTACAGACCTCAAATTATCTTGAGGTGCCAGTATAACATATGAACTTAGTTGTATACTACTCCAGACAACTGTTTTTCTTAAGGACACTTTTCTAACCCAGTTAAACCAAATTCTTTCTTTCCTCCAATTCTTTCCTGGTAAAAAGGAACAAGAATATTTTAAGAAATAACAGAAAAATGAAAATATGGATCCATAGATGAAATGTAGCTTCTGTTACTAGAGGAATTTAAGGAAATTTAAGTCATATGTACTCTGAACTTTTCCCATGATGAGACTGAATCTAGTTCAGCAAGTTCTCTCTTATACTTTAGCAGCACATTATGTTCTCACTTTAGAAATATAAAAAATTATTGGGCCTTACTGTCAGATTTAATATTCCAGGTTGTCCAAAGGTCAAAATCACATTTGGACTGCAGGAGGTTGTAGGAGAAGAAAGCTCATACTCATATCCAAGTGTTCAGAAGATTTGAAGAGGTACAGCAGAGTTGGTACCACAAATAAACACATTAGCAATAGAGCTTTCTACACTGCCACATTACTGAGAGACATTAATGATCCTAATCTCCTGAACATTGTCCAGAGGAGGAAGAGGAGGAGAGACTCCAGAAGGCACAGCCTGACGTAGGAATGCCCACAGGAAGCCCGCAGGAGGCATCAATCAGCGACATGAGCAACTCGAACGGCTTTCCTAGCCATGATGTTCCACAAACAACCTGCACAAAGGAGTTAACCTTTCTTTTATTCTGTTCCCATCATTTTTTTCTGTAATATTTTAAAAGGTATGAATAAAGTGCAAACATGTTTAAGACGCGCTATATTTGCCTATCGTATTTTTAAGCCAATATTGCTTAGTAAAGGGTGCTTGCACACAGTTCATTTAGCAGAAAATGGAAAAAGAGCAAGTGTCTAAACCACCGTCATCTAAGTAGCATACTTAGGCACAGAATTAACCCTTAAAGTGACTTATGCACAAATTGGAAGGGCTCATCTACTGCTTCCAAGAGCTGGGCAGCAGGCAATGCTCGCTGGGTATCCTGCCTTTCTGCCCTGCAATGACCAGTCCTATTTCCTAAAATATCCTGATTTCTGTCTCGCTTCTCTTCATCTAATCATTTGATTCACTGCTGATTTTAATCTGTTATTAATTCATCAGCTGATTGATCGATTAATTGAACTACAGCTTTAATTTGATGATTGTGTCGCTCAACTTCAGCAACAACAGTTTGAGTTAAGATTCCAAATTATTTTGTTTCTTTACTGCTGCATTGATAAAATCCGTGCAGAAGTGCACAAAGCCATATTTCTATTAAAGCTACCATGCCACCACTCTAGAAAGGCAAAGATAACCTTACAAAATAAATATGCCAGCCCCTTCATTCTGCTTCCAAATTTTTATGCATTCCCTTCATACTTCAGATCCCCAAACAGTCAGATTAAATATACTGATAACTTTTTTTAAAGAACTTTACACTGTAAAGTAGCATATATTTCTTTCACATAAATACCACATCTAAAACCTCTCTGAATAAAGAGACAACAGACTATTAATACATGCCCAATACTTCTATCCTGAATGGGACCTCAGAGTGCTCTCAATGTCCAAGGCTCCAGTACTCCAATTCAGCAAGATTACACTCAACTTTGAATATCAATATAGATTTCAGATCTGTCACACCATGTCACACTGTGGGCTATAATAGCCTCATTGTATCCTTTCACTGCCAGCTATCACAGCCCTGTTTGAAAAGAAAGATCTCAAATCACCCACAGCTTTTGACAGTTGCTGAGCAAAGCATGCCTTGAAAGAGTACCTCAGGATGAGAGGATCTTCACTTGAATGTGCATTTGGGTGACAGGCTGCAGGTCCTCAGGTCCATGTACACTATACTCTGTACCTTCCCACCTGACCTCTATAGCAGCACAGGTTTCTTTTCCAGTGTAAAAACATGGGAGGAGAGGAAAATATATGCAAAAGTCAGTAGTTTCCTCCCTTACATCCTTCCGGGTCACAAGGAAGGGGTCTGTATGACAGAAGAGAAGATGTGCTGTTCTAGAGAGGGTGGGGAAGTTACCTTGCTTGCTGCAAATGCTAAACACGGCAATCGGTTTGTTCAGTCTATTGCTGTGTTGGATCAGAGGAAGGAGGAAATGCTGGGCAGGAATTTCTGATTTAGAATGAATTGGAAATTCAACAACAGAAGAAGTTAAATTTGCTGCATGTCTCTTCCAAGAACACATTTAGCAGTCATCTCAATATGTTTCATCCTATATTTAGTAACAAATGCAGCAAGGTAAAACTGAAATTAGTCAGCACACCAGAAACATCACTGGGTAATGGAACAGCACTTACATAAATGACTAAGTTACAGTACACTGGCCAATTTAAAACTAATTATGCAGATTCTGTTAAATATTCTGTGAACAACACAGCACCTCAAGTTTTGCAACAAACTGCCTTAACTTTCCAATGCTTTACCCAGCCATAGTGAAAGAACTGCAATCACAACCACAGAGAGATTGCCAGTTATCCAGTCTGGCAACGTATGCAAACATCAAGAAACAAAATGCTTCCTGTGATTGCTCTCCTGGTTTGGGTATTAGCCTTGGTAAAACAACATACACCCTATCGTACTGAGAACAAGCTAACTTTTTGTTTTTGTCCAATTTCCTTCAGCATTTAATAAATATCTACTGAAAACTCAACTTCATTTGCAAATCTAAAACACATCAGCCATACACTTCCCTTGTCTTATATATATATATAAAAAAGAGCAAATATGTACTGTAAAGATCAACAAGCAGACTCTGCTGGATTAGAGTCAAGAGAAAAATCAATTCAGAAACCAACCATTTTCCACCCATAAAAAAAAAAAAAAACTAATAAATAAATAAGAAAAATCTACAGACTAACAACTTGAGCATTTCACAGTGCCGAAGCACTCTCAGCTGTGACAGCAGGACATACACCTTTAGGCTTTGACAGCAAGAGCCATAACACTTTCTATTTCTTTGCTTCTTCCCACTCCCCTCTTCCCCCAAATCACATATAACAATTTTTGCTAACGCCCTATTGAAATGTGCATACATAGTTATATTAAGTCTCCCATTAGCCATACCGAGTCTAATCTGGAAGAAGAAGATCACAGAGCATTTTCTTCTAATAAAACTGAAAATGAGAATATAGATAAACAAGGAGCTCGCAATACAAGTGTCATGCAAAATTACCTTCTGGGCTAAAATTGCTCCTATTTGGTCTTACATGCAAGATGAAATTACTTCAGACAGTCACAAAAGTCCACTCTGCATTTTTGTGCTGCCCGGCTGACCTCCCTTGGAATCCGACAAGGAGACGATTTTCTTGAGTGGGAGGCGGAAAAGCAATATCTAATTTATATTAAACAAACAACAAGGCTGCTGTAAAAATAAGAAGACCTGACCTGGGTCTGGGCCACAAGGTCAGCCAGATCAATGCCTTTTTAGTTTTAAATTGAAGGCATTCTAATCATTTTGAGTAAATGGAACCGAGCGCTGAATTTGTCAGAAGCTTGCTACTGCTGAAACGCTCACACAAGCCTAAATGCGTCTTCACCCAATCTTGAAGGGTTTATTTTTATATATTTCTCCAAGATTCTCGTAACACTAAATAAATGACAGCTCAGGAACACCCCTCTGCAGTGGCAGCAGACCATGTTCCCTTATGCTTATGCTTACACTAAGCCAAATTTTGACAGCGTTAAATGTCTGTACTCTAAAATTTGAATGCTATTAATGAATGATGTAGAACTAAAGATGATTTGCAGCATCACTGAACTTACATAAATTGGTTCACAATGAGAAAGCTTTTTTATGTTATTTCTCCTATCATTAAGCCATTCCAGGGGCTTTTGTCTCCAATTATATCTTACAGAGTGAAAATACAGGCGGGTTTGTTGCAGTACTGAAATTTTGGTATTTTACATTTCAGTACTCAAAAATGAATGAGTCCAAAACTTTTGGGGAAACAACCTTCAAAATAGCCTGAGTAATCAGAATAAACATCAAATCCTGACAAACACTTCCAGCTTCTGGAAGGATGGGTTTGGGAATTTTTTAAAAAAATCTTTCCCCTTCCTTCTGTTCCATCTCAGTGTGAAGAGGAATGAATTGCAAGGCAGAGCAAGGCCTCCACTGATCCTGACTGTGGTGTACGCACAGAAGAAATGCATTTTTCCTCCTGTGTCCTCACTTAATGAGGAGGGAAGGACTGCTGGTCATTTAATTTTTGCACTCACAAATTTTAGCACACACGCTCATTTTAAGACATGTTGAGTCAGATAAGTTTCTCCCTGGTTCTTGGCTCTGATTTCTCTCTTTGTTCCAAAAGGCTGCTTAGCTCCCATGAAGAGCAGTAACCTGCAGCGCTAGCCAAGTTCCAACATTACAACAGGCTTTACCAGATCAGCTCCTCAAATCTACTGTGAACAAGCAAATGCATGTCAGCATGCAAGGTCGTTGGTAAAGCTCTCCCCCAGCCAGCTACCTTTAATAAGGCAGAGGCATGACTTGAAAAGCAGAGGCTTGGAAGTGTTGAATTCATTTTTTCTTTTCTTTGTTTTTTGTAAATAAAATGCTAACCATAATCTGTATAAACTTGTCCCTCTAAAGTTACAAGACTGGAAAATACAGGCAAGATTTATTTTAAGTGGAGGTACTTATCAAATGTCACCATTTTCCTGTTTAAAATGACTAATCATTTTGATTAACCTTTGATTTAAATGATTATATACCACAGCAAAGCACAAACATACATCAAATCACACTCCATAGAAATTCTCAAAGCAGAGATCACATAAGAAAACAGTTATGTTGAAGTGGTTAGAGAATTTATTTACCAAGTACAGAAGATTCAAATCAAAAGCTGAAGGCTCCCACATGTACATTCATACCCAGGAACCAGAGCTAGTTAATCCCACAGCCAACACAAGACTGCTTCAGGAGGAAACACCAAAACGCCAACCAAAAAATAATCAAGCTAGAGAAGAAACTCCTAACTACCATCTCAACAAGTATCTTCTGTAAGGAATTTTGTCTCAGGTGGGAAATTTGTGCTAGTGCGTTAGTCACATATGAAAGAAAGGCCTGAAGCACAGCACAAGACAAGAAATAAAGTTTAATATCTCACTTTGAGTAATACACATGAATTCCAAGCTGTGTAATAGACTTCAAAGCAGAGAGGGAAAAACAGCCTATCAAAGGTAAATTAGACAAAGAGCTGAAGGCAATGCTGAAAAAAATAAAATAAATGGTGGAAAAATTAAAGCATATAAAAACACTCTTAAGATCCCATCTCAAAGGACCAATTTGTAAAGAGAATGCATACTGAAGTTAGCACAAAAAAGACTCTCAAAAGCTTCACATCTGCCAAACACAGAGACTTCTCCCTCTTCAGCAGCTCAGCTCCACCAAGAAGAGCTCACCCGGGGGCATCCCCACCGATGCTTGTCAGCCTGCCAGGCCCCACTGCATCCGTTGCAATCAAGCAACCTCTAAGATACCCATTTCCAAATTTCTTAAGCTGCTGTTGCAATGTTATTTTTCCTAATAAAAGAGGTTCTGAAACAACAGCTCTCTTCTGGACACAATGAATCAAGAATACTCTGTAACCGTTATGATCACCTGGGTCTAATTGGTATAAAGGACAGGAAGAAATGTAACAGAAATATCACTCTCAAGGTTTTTCAGACACTCAGGTACCCCTTGGATTACTCAAGTTTGTCCCATGCAGTTTTGGACTGATCTAAGTAATCTGGAAAAACTGAGCTCACCCTCTTCCCCTCCACAAATACCAGTCTCATAATGTAAAATAAACTACAAGTACTGTACATTAAAAAAAAAACTGTCTGCTTTGAGTTTATAAAAATAAATCATAAGCCATGGCAAATGCAGAACAAGCATCATGGCCATCGGGACTTGCAGCTGGGCTAGGAGCGGTGCAACAGCACAGCACTCAGCACCGCACTTCCACCCACCTGGACAGCAAAACCGAAAATAAAGGGCTTGTCATTATCAGTAATCCTGGATGTGAGGGCTTCTTCCCTTCTTATTCCCCAGGAAAAAGATGTACAGATTTTGCCAGACATCCACAGTATTAACAAGTGCGTGGGAAGAGGAAGCGTTCAGGCTGGGTGTGACACGCAGCGCTCGCTGCCCTCGCACGCCCGCGCCGGTGCCGTCATGCAGCGAAATACCCAGTGCAGTGACAAAGCCTGCGGGTGCTAACGCTATTTCTCTGATACAGCTTTACCAAAAACTAGTAAATCAGGCTTCTGCTCATATTTTATGCCCTGGGGGAATTTGATTTCAATTAGAGCCAAGAAAGTACCAGGCAATTTACGTGCTTAAATGAGATGCCAAACACGAAGCTGTATAAAGTATCGCATACATTCTCCCTCATAATAAAGGGGATTTTTCTGGGGTCGTGACACCCACTGAGAAGCCAACAAAAACGTAGCAGAAGCAGATGCTAATTCAAAATGTCCTTGCGGGCCAGGAGCAGGCCCCCAGTCCCTCCCACGCACCGGTCGTCGCATCCAGACCTCATGGCTCAGGAGCATGCGTGGGGCCCAGCTGCTAGAGGTGAACATTTACGAGCAAAAGGATGGTTGAAAAACAAAAGTGAGACCATGGAGAGAATTTGGAAATGAAATTCAAAATCTAATCAGATCTGAAATCTCTACCAAGGTCTTTTGTCATATTTGCAGCAAGCTAGATTTGGTTTTTTATTATATATTCACATGCTTCCATTCAGAACAACCTTGTTTCATTACAGTGGATTCAGCTGTGCTTTGCAGTCCTGCTTCACTTCTTCCAAGGCAAATTCTTCAGGAGATTAACCTGACACATTTATTCCCCTGATAATATATCCTGTCCTCTCTGATATCATTACCAATTTAAAGTACATAGCAATAAATGGGCTTAAAATCTTTAAAAAGTAGTGACCTGAAAGTTTTTTTGTTCCCACATTTTCTTGGTGCAACACATTTCACTTTGCGAATAATGTTGTAACATTCACCTCAAGTAAACATAAAATAAATTATTAAGCTTTTAACCAAAAGCTTGCAGACCTAAACCCCCTCTTTGGTGGACTTGAATAGTTCCGGTGCATGACACAGCTCAAACTGGAGTTTAGGTTTTAAGTAGCTCAAAGTGGCAATTGCTCTTTTCTAGGAGTTCAGCACATTAGTCTTCTGTGACACCTGTTTCATAATGCACAGAAGACATTACTGAAGATAAACTGTGCAACTGGTAATTGAAATTAAAGTTGCAGTATCTATTATTGTAATATCCACCGTGCCACATCTCTGTAACACACAGACAATGAAATGGCTTTTGCTTCAAGAGCACCAATCGTGATACCCATTAGAACCAAAAAAATCCCAATGCATTAAGAAATGTAATGAAATACATTTACACAAAATAAGATTTCCTAAAATTGCTTGCTTTGCCGTTACCAGTTTTCTACCATGTTGACAGATACATTAAGTACAACCCCAGTATAATTCTGGGAAATGTGTCTGAAAAAAGGCGTATCTTTTTCTAAAACTCAGAAAGTTGCACAGCATTTATGATGAAGAAAACTGTTCAAAAATCCAGCTTTTGAAAATATTGATGTATATAATCATCTAAAACTCATCTAAAAAGGGGGAACTCTGCACGATCCTTGAATAATTCTTTGAAAGTACCTTCCTAAGAAAATTTCGGAAAGTACCAAACAATTCCAAGATTTCAAAAATAGGATTTTTGAAGTAATAATATGTAGATAAATGATAAAGTCTTTGGAATCCAAGTAACTATTAAGTTAACAGTAATAGCAATAAAGCTATACTAAAAGGGCCAGCTACTGAAAGAATATCCAGTTGAAGCATGCTCCCTGGAACAAGCTTGGCATTCCAACTCTTTATAAATTTCTTGCAAATCAGCAACTCTTTACAAGAGTGTAAGTTTAACTGATTAACACTGTAACTGCTATTTTATGTCATATTACAAAAAAAGAACAAAAAAAAACAGAAATCGCACCATGTCTGGCTGGGGTAACCATTTTTTAAGAGATAGTCTGAAGTCTTCTTCACAGAAATACAAGTGCAGCACTTTTTATAGTGAGAGACAATTATAAAAATGGCGAAGAAAATTATCTTCCTATTTCCAGGGTGCTACATACTGCATATGAAGATGATTTCTGAGACACGTGACAAACTAAGCTGCATCATCTCTCCAGACCTAGTGAGGTATATAAAATCTTAGCTTGCAAATGGAAAGCAATAAAATCTACTTTCCTAATTTTATACCTTTACAGGAGTACTGCTTTAATCACCAAGAACCAGTATATTCCTTTCCTAGCCTGTAAAGCTCCTACTAGCTTGGAACTGGTACCTTTTAATTGGGATCAGGACAAAATCAATAGCTCTTTAAAATCTGCCTATATCTCAGATGAACTAAAGGACTGGATCAAAGCACAGTTATGCAAGGTGCTACTACAGTCAAATACAGCTTACTAAATATTTAAGACATATAAAGATAAACATGCAGGATTGTAAATCACTACAAACCAAACAGTTAGCAAGATCTCCGCAAATGCCTCCTGGATAAAGCTACATTATGTGCTTCATTCATTTTCTAATGAGCAATGTTCAGGGTTTTTATTATTATTAATTGCGTATAAATCACCATGATTTTTGTATCACTGGGAAAGCATTTAGCCATTCACCTCTCAGAGGAACAATGCTGAACAAAGGAAATGAATGCACAGCATATAAGAACAATGCAGAACACAGAAATTTATGCATGCCATTTAAAAGGCATGGCATTTAGACTACTAGCAAAAAAAACCAAAAGTATGTCATAAATCTTTAATTGTAAGAAATAAATAACTAATGGTTTGCCAAGTCCTTGATATTATTTAAGCAAGAACGCTGCCTACTTCTGGAGTGCAAAATCTTAACTCACGTATCTGCATGTATCCTCAGCCTTCTCTGAAGTGCTCCGCTGCAAAATTCATTGTATCTAAGATCTGCTAATCATCATCAGGAAACTCTGTTATGCATCTTAAGGACGTACTTTAGGCTCTCAAGAGGAAAAATAAACACGTTTTATTAGCTGCTTTTGGAAAATACTGATTTGTGTATTTATTTAGAAACCTTTTCAAGTTGCACCACTGTTAAATTAAATATTTATGGCATGATTTTCCAAAGAGTTTAACACCTGTTAAGAGTTTAACATGAATGGCTTCAACAGGAGCTCCAAGTGCCCAACATTTCTGAAAACTGGGCCTCGAAGGGACAAGGTACAGAAGTGGCGAAGCAGCTCAAGTGCCAATGTTACTGCTAAGTCCTGAAAAGCAATGGGGACCCTTACAAGCCCCTACTTCCCAATGCAGCATTTCATTTCTGACAACTGAATCTGAGCAATACTTTACTAGAAATTCCAGAAATATGACTCACAAATACCTGTTAAATCCAAATAAAACATATTCTCAATGCTGTTAGTTAATCCTCAATGCATCTTCACTTTCCTTCACCAGAGGAACTTGTGCGTGCTTGGGTCATTAGGCATGACATGAGGTAGCAACACACTTAGGAGACTAAAATCCTCAGTGAGTAAAGAACTGGAAAGCAAAGTTGTTGATATTAAGGATGAGAAACTGAATGAGGATGAAGCCATCTTGGTAAAATACAGAAAAAAGAAAGAACAGCAGAAAAAGAAAAGATGTTTTTTACACTGCGAAAGTCTGTATCCCAGTGACAGTGAGCCTAGACACAATTTTGGCTGAGAAGCCAAATGCTAAAGCCAAAGCCAATGCACTGGCCAAAGCCAATTCAAATCAGGTCAAAATAAAGGGTTTGGGACTAGATATCTGCATTTTGCTCAGCTTCTGAGGGACGTGTCCTTACTATCCCTTCCACCTTCACATCTGCAGGTATCCGACATCTCCCCCTCCTGCAGGAATAGATGAATTCTCACACCTTGTGGCTGTCTTTTTCTCCCAAAAGCTGCTTCATGTAGGATGGGGAAAAGTATCTCTGAGGCACCACCAGGAACAGCTCTTTCCTGATTTTCACTTCAGACACCCCCCATGCCCCCCAGACCCTCTCCCCACCTCGGTTCTTCTGCGGGCAGTGCCATCGCACGCCTAACCCCAGCTCGCTGCTCCCTCCCATCCCTCCCCTGTCCTTTATCCTCTGAACTATGGCACTAAGACACAGTCTAGCATTGCTGAACTAAATGCCTGAATTTCCTTGTGGTGTAGTGCCTGGAAGCAAAAAACGATGTCTTTTAGGCAGTAAATAAATATCTAACAACTAAATAAGAAATTACTATATATAGAGACCATTCAAATGATCATCCAACATGATTTCATGAACTGCAGGCTAATAAAACAGTGGAATATTGCAGATAGGACACATCAATCTCCTTATACGCTTTACAGCACACTACAAATCTGCCCAGCAAGTTTGAATATTTTACTCATTAAAATAGTAGCTTTCATCACACTATAAAACATTTGCAAATGCAGACCAGAAAACCGACAAGCATATTTACTGTAAAGCTTTATATTTGTGTCATCAATTAACAATGAAAGTTTGGAATAAAACTAAAATAAAAGCTAATCAAAACAGCTAGTTGTCAAAACAGATGGGAACTGTATTTTTCAAATCAAGCAAAAAAACGAAGTTTTCGAACATTTAGTGTCATGTCAGCAGATACAGACAACTCAGAAAGGAAGGACAACAAATGTCAGGGATACATGAAGAAAAGGTGTCCATGGCCAAAAGATTTGTGTTTATGAATTTCCATTGATTTTTTTTTCTTCTCCAGAATGATTAACTCACACCAAAACAGACCTCTGCTATGTGAACTATAAATAAGTTTCCACTGTGACACTGCAGGCAAAATAAATAAAAACAGAATCCCAGCATTATTTTAGCCTCAAACAAATGTTTCGGTACCTATATTGTCTGGCTCAGACAGAAACATAGACAGTCTCACAGACAGAGATAGAAATGAACAATTGCAGTACCTTTTTCCCACACTGTTTACAGGGTTGGCTATATTCCTACTGGCATTAGATTTTCTTCTTGACAGCTTCTTGGTGTTGGTGCTGTCATCATTGCTGTCATCCTCTTTCTTTGGTGTGTTACTTCCTTTGCTGTTCAGGTCCCTTAGCACATTATAATTAATTTTACTTGAGATTTTCTTCTGTTCTAACATCTTTTCAATTGCCTCTCCTGCTGTGCTGGCTTGAATTGGCTCCCGCTTCTTTGCAGATTTCTTTGGCTTAATTAAAATATAAAATTAGTGATGTAGATACAAACAAAATTGTTGTGCAGCAGAAGGGCGACCTGCAGCTCAGCAGTCCCGGCACAGGTGCTGCTGGCTCAGGGACAGGACGGGCAACTGGGCTGAGCTTGGTCAGTGCTCACTGGCCCGCGACTGAGCAGGACTAAGGACTAAAGGAATTCTCTTTTCTCCAAGAGATAAGTGTTGGCTTTCATATTTTTGCCAAATGCCCACGCAGTTTATTACAAATTCTTTAATGCGCATTTGTAATGCTGCCAGAAGAGAAATGTGGGCCATTTCTCACATGCCAAAAAAATGGAGTGAACGCCTGTTACAGGAACAGAGACCCTGATAACATCACCCAGCACGTAAATAAAGAAATGCCCCTGTTAAAATCGCCTTCGAAGTTAGAGTCAAGCTGGGTCACGACTTCCCTAGGCACTGACAACTCCGCATCAAAACTGCAACGGCATTTTATATGAAGTCCAAAAGCCGCATATGAAAGTATCTACCCAACTCTTCCTCAAAGCTGAAAAAAAGCCAAGAAAATTAGAAGCAGCTTTCTACGTGTGGACTGGCATTAATGCTGATGGATAGGAAGCAGGATGCTGCAGACACACAAGTGCAATGGCAATGTCACCTGCAGGCAGCGAGAGGCAACCTCCCCTCTCGGCGAAACGCTGCAAGTCCAAGTCTAATGTTAAATGGCAGAGTTTGATGCTGCACAGACCCAGACAAAGAGAAATGACACCGGAGAACACTTCTATCCAGCTCCAATGCTTGGGTAGGTACAAAATAGAGATCCTCTGTTTCTCATTGAGCATTTTCCTTTTCAAAGGAAGGTTTTAACACCAAGCTCTGCAGGAGATTTATTTTTTAATGTATAATAGCCCCTCTGTTTACCTACATGGGTCAAGCGCTACCTTGAAATTGGAAAGCACTATATTAATCAAGTTCTACTCCAGCTGTCAGAAACAATACAGAGTTCGAGAAAAACTCCTATGTTGTCAGAACAAAAAGGTGGGTTGTTTGGGCTACTTTCTGGTGCCAGAGAGTTATACAATTTTGAGAACTGCTGGTAGAATGCCACGTCTCTGTAAGGGTGGGATGAATGAGAAACTCTGAAGCATAAAACAGTGTTTCATTGTCTGGTTTTGTTTTTATTGTTGAAATACCTAGGGGAAGTAGGAAACTCTGTCTTTCACATTAGCCAGAAAAAAGATACAGGATATACACATAAAAAACTAACATGGATTTTAGGTGCATGTGGAAGATTTGACTTGTCACTTGCTCAATTACACAAAACACTAATGCTGTAAATTGTGAATATACGGCCAATTAGGCTGCTTTAAACTGCTAAACATGGAGACAGGACGTGCCATTTGTTAACATAACTGTCACATTCTTTATGAAAGGTACAACGAAATACTCCTGCAACTGACTGTAACAAAGACCTGGTCAGTTCTCCATAAAGAAATCATTACTGCAAGAGCAAAGAAAGCTACTGAAGTTATGGCAAGTACAAACAAATTCCCCATGCACATGTTAAAAAAGTCAGGCATGTTTTAAGAATTGTATTTAAACAAGCAAGCAATTAGGACAGCAATCATAAATGCAAAGAAATAGCTCTGACTTCGCCATGCACAGAATCTTCTCATAATTCAAAATAAAATTTTGGGCAAGAAAGCGTTTTACTCATCACCTGAAAAAATATAGTTTTGTATTTCTATAACATGTAGACATATACTATGTTTTACTTGTTTAGTGGTGACCTGTACCATCATCCCCATACATCCTACATGGAGTTGATCAACAGACAAAATGAATTTACAAGACATTTTCAAACAGACACAATTAGCACACAGTTTAATACCTTGTGTTCCTTATAAATCCCAAGTTCTTTCTCTTTTGCTATTCTTGCTTCCTTTTCTGAAAGATGACAAAAGGGTAACCAGCATGAAGATTACACAGACTATATATTTCAGCAACACTGGCCAAAAGGAGAAATTCAGTCCTACATACTTACCTTTTTGTT
The DNA here is from genome assembly GCA_013399475.1 of Chauna torquata. Classification (NCBI taxonomy): domain Eukaryota; kingdom Metazoa; phylum Chordata; class Aves; order Anseriformes; family Anhimidae; genus Chauna; species Chauna torquata. Next base: position 964,633 of record VXAL01019425.1, on the reverse strand, counting down.
CCTTCAAATAATCTGCATTTTCTTTCATCCACAGCTCTGCTTTTATCTGAGCTTCTGTTTCGTTAAGTATATACTAAAAGACAAAACAAGTTCATCTACTTTCAGAAATCAACTTGAAAACCATAGAGCAAAACTGAATTGAAAAACCACTAACAAGGTCAATTCACGTTTTGTTTTTTTTTAAAAAAAAATCATTAATAAAAGAAAATATGACCAAGATGCAACAATCAGAGAGCACTTCTAGTAACTTCTAAAGCTGGCAAAAACAATGACCTGTTTTCAAAAAACAGTGTTGGGTTTCCAAACTATGGTGGGGTTACAAACAATCATCCAGGACTCATTGTACATGATCCGTAATGAACCTAAAATGATCTTGTTTTTACAATCTTGTTCAGATGATGCAAGAGAGTATCACGACAACATGGCAGTCTGCAAGTAATTCTGAGAGGTGATGGTGGTCTGTAATTCGAAACAGTGTGGGAACCATTGCCCTCTGCTACCAAAACAGAAACATGTGTCTTCTTGGTAGGTTTCTGCGAAGGTTTAGGCACAGTTACTAAGATTATTAGTTCAACGGCCACATCTGCATGAATGAAACCAGCTTAGTTTGGTGGACTTTTAGTCCTCTAGATTTTAGAGAGCTCAGTTCAGGACCCACATCTAAACTTCCTTCAGTTAACCCCACTTAGTCACAGTAACATCATCAATAAGTGTGGAGCTGTAAAACACACCTAGAACTACTCAGATAAATTACAGAAATAAATAAATAGGTAGGTAGGCAGGTGGCAAACAGGCTGGCAGGTTGCTAGATAGATCTCCCCCCTTTGAATATTCAAATATAAAAGTAAGCCCAGTATTTAGCACAACTGTCTGCTAAGAAAAGGTTCTGTACAGCCAATGCTGTTTGGTAATTAAGAACTTTTGCAGAACAGAGAAGACAAACCAGATCATCCTTCTTGAACAAGACACTTTATTTTTAAGCAATGGACCCAGAACTTGTAAAACAATGTTTAAGTGCTAGAAAAACAATTTGAGATTTCTCCATCTTACAGGTTTTAGTATTCCAGATTTTCTCCAAAGTAAAATGTACACATAAGGATTTTATGAGAAAAATAAATCCAGTCAAATGAAACTAATGCAGGGAGGAGTCCTTCTTCTGAGGGCAAACGGGGCGAGCAAACAGCTGCACAAGTGCTGGTTTATCAGACCAATATTTCACTGTTTCATCTGTTTCTATTAAAGGTGGGCCATAACAGTAAAACTCTCTTCCTCATAGCTCAGTTATTCATCCTTCTTACGCTTTTAGAGAGTTCATAATCTTGGGCTTACAATATTGCAGTATATTGCCATGGAAATGAACATGAGGTCATAAAAGCAGAGTTATGACCTCACTACAGTCTAGAAGGTGGAGAAAATGTGCTTTTCTTTCCCTGCTTTTGTTTAAATAATGGATCTGCTAGATTGAATGCCTACAGAATCAGCCCTATGAGGTTTCAGGTTTTCGGTCTCCCTGCTCCCCGCATCCCATGTCTGCTCCACATACACAACACTTTTCCTAACACCCAGCCTGGAAAACTCCACTCCACTGCTGACCTAAAGTTCGCCTGCTTCTCCATCCATCACCAAGAATATTCTGCAGATCATGTTCAATTCTCAGTAACCTCTATGCAACCCCACTGTTTTCAGTGACTTTGTACACCAAAAGGAGTTTTTAGCATCGGTGTTATCCGTTCAAATTACACCTTTCACTTTAAACTCGTGTGGTGGCTGGAGAAGGCATCAGACCAAGAATCAGGAGAATTGGGCTCTCTTGCATGTTCACGTGTTGACCTGCTGTGTGGCCTTCAACAAGCCATCTTCCACAGATGTCTGTCTTTTATATTCAGGCTATATGGTAAAGGGTATCTTGTGCTGCTACACAAATAATAATAAATCCAGAAAATGTTACAGAAATCTTTGAAAGAACACAGAAGTTGTACATGCTGCTTTTACATTTTGGTTTCCATGGCAGCCTCACAAGCTGATTATATTGTAATTAAATAATGAATTTAGAGATCCAACAAACTTTTAAAAGTTCTTCTTAAGAATAAAACACATTCTAAAACATAATTATTCCAGCACAGTAAGAAAGCAGCAGCAGCAGTCCCGTATATATAAAATGGGCAAGAACATATTAAATTCACAGGCTTGCATGAACATTAGTTTTGACCCCAGATCACTGAAATCACTTGAACCTCTCTATAGATCAGAAGCAGGCGCTGCCAGAGTGAAGAGGCAGGGAGGGAGAGGATACACCAGATAAGAAACATTTTTCTTTCTCAAATATCCCAGTGCAGAGAGACTCAGGATAAAAGGGTATCTTACCCTATCTATTTCACTGTCGTCAATTCCACTGAGATCTAATTCACCATCTCCTGTATTTTCACCTACATAAAAGAACACATTTTAATTAGCTAGATATTTCTTCAAAATCAATTGCAATTCAAGTTCTACGGCAAAGTCACGCTTAATAATCGTCTGTCCTTACGTGTTCACCAATGAGGTTTAACAAGTTGCTGAGTATTTTCGATATGGGGGTATACACACCAAAATTCACTACGTTTAATTAATTTAAAATTCACGAATCAGTACAGTCCTCTTCAGTACTAAAAATCTGCCATACATTTCCAGTTGCCTTTTTTTTCCCTTTTTAATTTACAGCTACACGTTTTCACCATGAAGCTGGAGAAACCATTTCAGGAAGATGACACCATTTTTCTTTCATTGTCACATGAATTTCTCTGTCAGAGCCTATAGTTTGGTGATTCATCTGTAAATTATGACTTAGAAAATATTTTCTGTTTACAGAGAAGCAGCATGGACCAGTGAATAATACATCGTGCCGACAGTCATACCATGGCTTTATTCTTGATTCTGATCTATGATCAGTTGAACCACTTAACTCATATCAGTTCTGTAAGAAGATGTGTATCAGTTTTTTCATCTGTAAAATGGGAATTATTAAAACATTTCCAAATTTTAAAATAACTTGAAAGCTATGGAAGGGTCTAAATAAATGTTCAGCAATAATGAGTTTCTGTAATTACAATTTCACTATCATTTTTATAGTTGCATATTTACTAAGACTTCTTCCGAAAACACATTTTTTTATATTCTATCCATTAAAAGGCAAAACAGCACAGAACAGAGACCTAACTTGGGACCAGTACAACTTAACAGCAGCAAAAAGTGATTTTCCACACCATATTAATGTACGGTAGTGGTAGTAATACGTTATTAATGTAGTCCAGGTAGAGAAAAAAATAAATTATTCAACAGAGACTTATTCTGGGGAATGAAATAAGCTTCTTGGTCATCTCCGTTACATCTAATCAAGACTGGACAATAGACGACCCAACCAGCTGATGTGCAGGAAAAATAAAAAATTAAGTTTCAACAATCTGCAACAGCAAATTAAAAATGAAATGGTGTAGAACAGCTTGGCATCTTCAGGGTTACCGCTCCCTGCTCCCAGGCACATGCCTCCTGACTTCCCAAGACTGCTGAATGGTTTGGCTGCCTGGGCCGGTGGCTCCTCGCGGAGCAGAGGCAGGGCTGATCAGCTCCCAGGGGAGCTGGGGCAATTTGACCCGAGGGCAGATTATGGCAATGCGGAGCCTTGAGGGGCATCAGATGGAGCCAACAAGCGAAGGCAGGAATTACGAGCATTCCCAGGAGATACATGCGATCCTTCACGTGGCAGAACTCAGGCATTAAAGCGCTTGCCTGAAGTATGTGAAACCACAGGGTCGGGAGTCCAACCAAAAGTTCTGTAGGAATGAAGGGTGCACTTCTTGAGGCAGTGTAAAGGATCTGGCTACTCAGCTCTACAGACATTTACTGGTATCAGACACCAAGAACCTATAGTTTTCTCTTCAAAATTCAATTTAATCAACAGAAAGTTTTAAATTCTTCCCATGCCAAATCATACATGGAAGGGGTTTCAGCCCAAAGAAAACGTTCTGTCTCAAGGAACCGCATAATGCTGTGCCTTGATTTTCTTCTGAGATTGTCTCATAAACATAATATCAACTTTACCAATTCAGATAGTCTGATGTATATATGACTGAAAAGGCCTTAAGGAACATTTCTCACTGACATTACATTTAGAAATTAACTGTACCTTAGTCCTAGGGTGCGTAAGATTTGCTTTACAGCCTTTTTTTCCCCAAATACTTTGAAAGTGTAAGGATTTTATAACAACCATATAATTGTTCAGCACATACGCTTATCTGCTGGTCTCATCTCTACACTGTGCAGGAAAAGCAAAACATCTGGCACTGGGGCCACCATCTCCTAGCGCAAGCACCCGTTACCCCACACACAGGGATGCGACCCAAGGACACGGCAAAGCATGCCCTTACTTGAGGCTGGAGAGGAAAATCAAGGTGAGAAAGTACATCTAGGTGGTTTGTTGCCTCTTTAAAAAAATCTTTAATATAAATCACTGGAATTTTTTAGCAAGCCGGAATCAGGCAAAGCACAAAGAGGAATCGTTGTGTGCTGCAACCCCAATGGGAGTCCAGGGCATCCTGCGAAACAGCACTGCCAGTCTCTCCTGTTGGAAATGATATGTGAACTTCCAGTGAGTAAAATGCTTAAATGTTCACCAAGGCAAGGAGTGAATACTGTAGTCTAGTGTTTGAGACACCTTCCCAGGAGACTGCCCACCTGGTTCCAAGAAATGTTTCATGACTTACAGAAAATAAAATAGCTCAACAGCAGAGTGCAAGAGTGTGCCCAGGGCAGAGTAACCCATCCCCTTGGTCTGAAGGAGTCTGTACAGAAACGGGCCTCCAGCTGGGCCTCCCAAGTCCTGGGTACGTGCTTTAGGCACTGAGCTGTAGGACAGAAGGGGGGTGGTCTCCTCCCATCTTTGTTTTACCAGCCCTTTGTTTCCTCAAGATTTTGAGGAAAAAATAAAACTTTCGATTTGGTTTGTATGAACCAAGAGAGGATTCTTTTTTTCCCATATTCATTACACATTAGGGACAAAATTAAAAAGGAGCCAACTTCAAAGATCACTAGTATGTTCTAAAAATCACAGACTAGAAAATAAAAATTTGGAAGTGGTGTCTGAGAACTACTCTGGACTCAAGTCACAGCTCAACTTTACATAAAATTCAGTGCATTCCAAAATTATTTGCTGCAAAATCTGTCACAGTGTCTTAGGAACAATAAAAATATCCCACCAAAATCAACTGCCGCGGCTTTTATTCATCATTGAACACCTCGCTTCTCCTATATTCTGCTATATTTTTGGATCAGAGGTTTAAAATTTAATATGGCACAGTACAGTAGATGTCTGTTTCCTTATACAGCCCTAATATGCCAGACTGAAAATGATGTAATTTCAGGCACCATGAACAATTTCACATGTCATTTTAAATATAACTTGTTACTGAATTAGGTGCCAGTTCTTCTCATTGGATCAATTAGCAACAGGGACAGAAAACTCATTCTCCAACCGGTAAATTGCAGAGAAAAATCCAGAAGCAAGTTGTATGTAATAAGCATTTCTTAGACCCCATAACGGCAGTAGAGGGAGTAATTGCAGGATATCCACTCTGCCTGCAAGTAGCCCTTTCTTCTGCCAATGTGATAGGCATTCATTAAATACAAGGAGTTTTTCAGAAGAGAAGGTGCCTTCGAATCCCTAGTTTAACACTTTCACTGAGAAAAAGAAAGTGCTTTGTCACAGAATGCCAATTCAAAAAAATAATACATCCATTTTGATCTGAAAATTTCCATGGCAATCATTTCCAACATGAGTATACCCTACCAGCCATAAACATTCATCTGCTGCACGTTACAGAGCTCACTTCAGGGCACAGAAAGTATACCCCTTTACTTTTTATATACCAGAAAGATCTTCCCAGCTGCTAAACTTCTCAAAACAAATTTCCAAATGATCATTTTCTCCTTTAATAAAAGGGTTGAAATGAAATTTTCAATGAAATGAAAACACAGATGTGACCAACATCTGGTCCAACCTCTTAAAAGCTTATTTAAAAGCAATACTGTCACGTGACACGGCTCTTAGTGTGGATTTCTTCTGTTAAGAAAAACAACCACTTTACTGCAGGGCACAGACAAAAAATAAGTTCTGCATTAAAAACAACAAACCCCCCAAAATCCTGTATTTCAATGAAACTACTGTCAGGCAGAGCGGACGGCAGGACAGAGGGAAAAGCAAAGCAGCTGACTCCTTCCTCACCGCATTTCTCCACTGCAAGCAGAGGAAGACGGTGCTTCCAGAGCTTTCAATCAAGGTCCCAATCAATGACACTCACGTAACTTAATACTGCCAGTCGCCCAGCCGGCTCCCTGCATATTTAAAAATAAAAAACAAAAACGTCCTTTCTTTACAGCCTTTTAACATCTTTGCCAACCGACTCTAACAGACACGAGGGCTACAAACAGACATTGGGATTAGGTTTGTAAACCTGCAGGATTATTTACTGCTCTTGTCATTACTAAATGCATACTAAGCCCTCTTTTAACACACTGTCTCCCCCTCTCTCTACCCTGTGTATCTAATTAAACGTATACATAGCATGCTATTATGGGGATTTATTACAGAAGAATAATTCCAGCTGATATATTTTAAAACTCCCCGTTTTTGCAAACAGACATTTGAAGAACGTGTTTTTCTGTTCCTTGCACAGGAGGCAGAACTATTTATTGCACTGCCCAGATAAGAGGATTTCCTTACAGACAGAATGAAGGCTGAACGCTCCTCAGGAAATCCTCTGAAGCTTATATAATAGCAGGCACTCGGTCCTCTTGTCCCATGCAGCAAACATCCTCCGCCACACGACTGTATAGCAGCCGCAGAGCTGCAAGAGTTTAAACAAAGAACCCTTCCACCTATTCAGCACAACACCAGACGCTGAGCACCCCGAGCATTTAAGAAACGCTTTGGCGCCAGAGCACGGCAAAAACCGAAAACAGCCCGGAATGGCGTTTTCACCAAGAAAAACACTTCAGCAACAAGCCAAATAACCTGAGCCCTGAGCGCGGGCATCAGAAATTGTCAGATTGATTGCTGCCCTCCAGGGAGGGATTAAAAACAACAGGAGCCCCTGAGCCTTCCCGCAGATGCTCGGAGGAGCCCACGGGGCAGGAGCGCTTCTGCAGCCACGTCAGCTGGTGCTGCTGCCAGCCGAATAGGACCCCGAACGGTTGGCAGTCGCCTCGAGTGAAAACAGAACCGAACACCTGCACTAGAGCAGAATTGATTAGTTGATCAGACAGGACGAGAACCCGTCCGCAGGGGAAGATAGCTGATTTACCGAGGTGCACAAGGAGAACAGTCATTAAGCTGGAGTAACCAGGAGGGCAAAGTACAGAATACGGCACGGTATGGAAGAGAAACGGATGGGAAGTGCTGCAGCAGCAGCCCAGCATGAAACGCGGTGTGTGAGGACGGACAGCAGGTCTGCGGGCGAACAAACCCATGTCGGGTCCAGGCGTGCAGCCCCTGCGTCTGCCGCCACTTCTATTAGTATTGGGCTAGCAGCCTTTGGAGCAGGCCGGGAGCTCATCTCGGCAGTTTAAGCTGTTTTAAGCTATTCATTACTTATTACGCCCACATAAGACACCTCTCCGTGCAATTCCGGCCCACCCTGCTGTGCCCCAAACCCAAAGCAGTCGCTGCCAACGGCTCCAGCTTCCCCCAGCCACCTCTGACGATGTCATATGTGCTGTCACAGCAAAACTATGCCACAGATGAAAATCAAAACGTAAGGGCAGACCAAATTAATCGCACTTACTGACAAAATAAGTGTCACAAAAATACATGACTTATACTATCATGTTTAAGTGAAAATGTAGGTTTTTTTTTTTTTGTACCTGAAGCCACCTTGAAAATTACAGTCTACTCCTTCATAGTGCCAATTCGACATCAGAATTTAGCTCTAAAGGACTACAGAGCACACAAGGCCATGCATACAGCATAAAGATAAATGAAGTCTGTCACATTATTATTTCCTTCTGCCAAGGCAAGGTTAAGGGGTCCTCTCCAGCTGAAGCCAAGTTTCCAGCCTCCTCGCTTCTTACGAAAAAGCAAACACGCCACGCCATGAGCAGTGAGGCCCCTTCTTCCCAGAAACGTTCATTCCTGCCGACTGGAGATGGCCGGACGCGGCGCTGGCTGGCGCCACGCTGCCAGGGAGCACGCGGACAAAAGCACTGGCACAGCCAAACACCCACAGGCCAGCGCCTCGCATTTGGACTGTAAGAAGTGTAAAGGCAAAGCCCCAAAAAGGACAAATGAAGGGCAAGGAGGGAAAGAGCCTGAGCTAATATAAACAAAGAAATTCCACCTATCTGCTGTATACCATGCTATTGCAAGCATGAGATAACAGCTTGCGATAGCAACCTGCAAGCCTTATTACTGCTTGCAAGGTAAGCCCTTCCAAAAACAGGGATGTACAGGCTCAACAGGTTTGCCCCTGCTCCTGTCTACTGTAAATGGGACCTCATCACAGAGCAAACACGAACAAGAATGGGGATCAGCCCAGCTGGTTTGCAGTCGCCACACCAGGCTCACCCACCTCTCTGTACACAGAAGGTTCTCCTACAAGACTTGGTCTTAACACCATGCAGAACTACAAACTCATCTTTATTAAGTGTCTGCATCTCTATTTCCTCATGCCGAGATTCAGACTGCAGGTGTTAGGTTTCTTCTGCAGCAGCTGATTCTCGTGGCCTTCCTGCATTAGCCACTTTCATACAGCGGTGGCAGAACAATTACCCCATCACAAGAATGGAATTTCAAGTTTCTGTGCTTAATGGTATATGTGAATGAATTATGAGAAAAGCTTTTCCTGCAGTCAGTCATCTCTAAAAGAACTTTTATTAGATACTGAACACATTTTTTATAAATTAAATTTCAATGTGGGGGAAAAAAAAAACCCTGCTGCTGCTTTTTGGTAACATATTCACACTGAAAAAATTGCTGTTGTTTCACCTCACCGTGCATGGAGGATCTAACCAAACCACATCCATACATTTTATATCCATTTAAAGGTTACGCCACTAGTCTAACAGAAATGGAAAGTTGCTAAACAGTAATTCATCAGAAAAAGTTAACCATTCTGTTCTTTCCAGAAATCCCCCCTGCAGTATATATTTTTAAAGCAGGTAGTAAGAAAATAGTCCAGCAATAAACAATGTCATTCTGATTCTGAAGATCTTTTTTTGAGAAGGTAAGCTCATCCTTATTGAACGACATAGCAATACAAAGAGCCCTTAAGAAAAAATCCTTTCAACCTCCCAAAATAAATACAGCTGAAAGTTAATCTTTTGAGCTGAAGAATATCTTGAGAACTGTCCTCAAAACCAGTAGCAGATGTTCCTCTTCTTTAATAATGTTCGTATGCCCCCAACACCTTCTGAAAATAGTGAAAAAGAGCATCCTTTATGCAACCTACTTGATCCAACTCTTCATTCTTTTTTAAGATTGCAATTCTGCTGTCATGACCAAGTGCTCAGATGACAGCTGCTCTCAACAATATGCCAAAAGCTATTTCTTGCTGATGAAGCCAATAACCATCAATGACCACCTTGACAAATACTCACCCAGAAACATACTAATTACCTATCACAAATGACATTTTTCAGCTCCAAAGCAATGGTACAAGCTCCCATGCAAAGACACAAGTCTTCTCCAGCTCATGATTTCCACGTCTAACAATGCCAACACCAATCACAGCGTGCCTGTGGAAGATGCAATGCGGCTCCTGACACACACTCACATCTCAGCATTCATCCACACACTCACCTCTCTGCCCTGAGTACTTATGAACTTAAAAGATTTTTTTTTTAATGGAGACTATAAAGACAGAGGCTCTCCCCCACTTATTGCTCTTTTCCATCTGATTTGGAAAAGTCACCAATTCCCTGCTGTATTTTCCTCCATTGCCTTTTATGCTGTTCTTGGCATCTTTTCTCTCCTTTTCTTTCCCTGTCCTTCCTTCTTTTTGGTGCCTTCTGGCTTGTATTTTCTGCATTTTTTTAAATCTCCGCAGGGGTATCCAACAGTAACAGTTCATATAAAAGGGAAAGGCCAGGGAGAAGAACTGACCAGCATCTTAATCAGCTTCCCTGTTCACACCCCGCAAGTGCAAAGTGCCGCTGTCTCTCTTGCAGAAGGCTATGGCTGTATCACCCCCTGGAGAGCCGACGGCAAAGGGAACCAGGCTGAGATCACAGCCTCCAGCTCACTTTCTCTGCTGCCAGACCACTATGTAAAACAGCAAGAGCACTCTACACAGGAGCCAGCCATAAAGGGAACAGCTGGTTTTATGTTTAAGTGCTCAGCACCATTTCTGCAACTGCAGCTAGCCGGTTAAGTAGCCAGGTCTTGCTGTGGGTGCTAAATGCTCTGCTGTCTGTCTCCGTGAGCCCAGGATCCTTGCCTGACCAGCACTCAGCCACCTGGGCAGAAAGGCATGTTTTATTGAGAATTAAATCTACTCCTCTGATGTACCACCCTCCGCACCCCAAATGAAATGAGAACTTAAAAGCAAATCCTAGTTCTCATCTATATATTTTTAATTATGAATCAAATTATGTTCCACCAGGAAAAAATTCAAATGTATACAGCCACAGATAAACACAGTTTTTAAGCCAGAAAGAAGAAATCAAGAGGCTCAAAACACAATATTTCAGAGCCTGATTTTGACCGATTGGAACTAAAAAGCAAAGCTAACTTATTTTCCTAGGACATCACTGGAAATTCAAGGTCGGCTTAGACAATAGCCCAAGTAATTAGAGCAGATTTCCCTTAGCAGAAGTACATATGCTTGACCTTTCATGATGAGGTGCAAAACAGAGCCCAACCTAACTCCAACACATCTCTTGCCACGTCAGAGTTCCGTATCTGTCCCTGCACCCTCACCCAACAGCTCCATACCCCCAGGACAGGCACACAGGCCAGCGTTAGGCATCTTGAGGCCACAGACTCATGTACACTTTAACCTGGCGTATGCCAGCTCTACCATTAAAGAAGCAGCTTCCCTCCTCTGCAGGGGTACGGCCTTTGTGCAGCCCAGCTATCTGGACCAAAGAGCTGCTGCAGTTTAAAATCAACCTAGCAAAATAACTCACACACACAAGCGAGAAAGAGGAACAAGGTGAACTTCCCAATTTACAATTTTCTTCTAATCATCCTTACCTTCTCTCAGCAAAGGTGTGCTAATGTCTACCCCGCTCCTTTGAGGTTCAGAGCTGGTCTATGGTAGATCAGATGACAAGCTCAGCGCCAGCCACCAGAAGCCACCCAGACCACAGAAATACTTCAACAGGCAATTATTAGCATTAAGACAACAACACAATATAGTGTATTAAATTATATATCTGAGTATTCATTCAGAGAAAAAAAATCAATTTGTATTCTGGCCATTTACCTTGCTGTCCAGGCGGGCTGAATGGCGAGAAGCTGTTAACTGAAAGAAAATTATCAGGTAAGAAATTTCTCATTTTGTTACCCAGCTTCTTCCTTCCTTCACTGCTAATGAGGAATAGCAAGCAGGGAATTACAGAGATGGGGAGAGGAAAGAAGGTAAAAGTTTATTATTATTTACTATTATCATAGTAGAATAACAGGCAAGAGTGAAAGCCCCTCTACAAAAAGCAAAAGCTTTAAAATGAAGTAGGTGGATGGAAACCAGGCTTGCACAGGAGCCCTGTCGCAGGGACCAGGGCATTTCTGTGTCCATTCGGGCAGCCCTATGGAGCACGTACGGCTCTCTGCAGCCCCAAGCATGGGCATCTCTCGGGTGGCTCCAGGTGACAGCGGAGCACGGCCGGGTTGCCTGGTCTCCCAGCCAAACTGCAGCGCAATCCTGCTGCAGGCAGCACGTGTGTTTTACCAGGCTCCTCGGGAGGACGGGCATTGGTTCCCTCCGCCTCTCCCCAGACGTTTTAGGGACCCAAATGAACATCTTCCCAGATGCACAGCAGAGAGTGGTGAAGGATTGTAACATTTTGCCTGCAGCAGCTCTGAGGCCCCAATGCCTTGGCATTTGATTAGACTGAACTGAGCCCGGTATAATTAGCATGTGTACTCCATATGCTTGAGATACATCGTTAGAGCACTGGAATGCCCTCCGATACCACAACTTTCCAAAAGAAGAAAGTTGTGGAGAAGTTCCTGGAGAATAATTTGCCTTATTCTCCAGGAATTGTGGAAAAAGGCACTTCCATACACAGAAGGTTTCTGGAGAAATAACCTTTCCCCAACAAAGCCCAGCAGCGTGATTCACCTATAAATAATGGAGCCAGTTTCAAAGCCAGCCTTTCAAGCTAATGGGTACCAGAAAGGCCAGCCATATGCTTGTACAACCTGTCACACCGATTAATCTTAACATCTGACTGTTGTATATAAAGTTTATATAGTTGCAAGACTATATTTCATGTGTCATTTCAGCTAGGTTATGTATTGCTGATTTTACAGATTTTCACCAATCTGCCAGACTTCTCTGGGTTGCAGGCACATGAAAGACACAGTTTGAATGTGGATCAGATACAGAATGAAGTGATGAGTTCAGAAGATTTTAGTAAGTCTCAAAAACCTGGTAGACTACTAACATATTTTAAAGAGAGCACTGGAAATGATAAATTACATTTAATAGGGCTTAGGACCTTATCCTTTATTTAAATGTACTAGGCCTTTACTTAACACGGTATTGCAGAGGCAGGAAGAAAGTCACAAATCACGGCTGTCTTATATACACTAAGAGGATTCATGGCTCTTTCCACCATGCACCCATTTTATTTTACAACATATGGCATAGTATCAAAGTCGTTCTTCTTTAATTAACTGAATAACGATGCTTTCCCATGAGGCTTAATCTAAGTTCACCATAACATACTGTATTATGGCAAGAATTCTCAGAAACATGACTGCGTGTCTGCAGCCCATTTGGAGAGAGGGATGTGCATTTCATGTACCGATCCATTTACACACATTTGGCATTAAATGCAATATTGATTTCTTTGAAATTGTTAAAGTTTAAATTAAAGTAACTAAAACAAAGTTATCTTCAGAAAATAAGATTTAGATAACTTTTGTTTTACTATTTCACTACAAAATGAAACCAAAACCACAAGATCCTCATTTTGAACCCAGACTTACTGTTCTTTTTTATGGAATAGATATTTATATTTTCTTTCGTTAGATAAGACTAGGATGGACTGTTCTCTACATTAGCTTTAACTAGGCAAAATCTTTCCACAGGATACTTAAGCATCGTTAACTGTACAGTGAAATAAGCCTAGGAAAATGGGATAGCAGAAGGGACAGACGAGGAAAGAGCTAGCAAGATGCATACACAGAAGCCCTACCTCCTGGAAGAGTAGGATTTTGAATCCTACTAGCTAGGTAAAGCAGAGAATACTAAAGGCCACACAAAAAACTCCCATGCAATTTCCTTTATGCCATCGAAATCAACATAAAAGTCTTCAAATGCTAAAATAAAGCCTAGCAAAGAAACATCACTGTCAACGACTGCCAGCTAAAACAGCATTTGCTGGCATAGGTAGAAGTTGCCACAAAGACTTCAAGGGCTGTGGCAGCAAACTGGTCTATGGATCAGCTCCTCACCTCCTGCTGAGATGAACCAGGCACGTGGACCTTGGCTTTGTCATTGTCCCCAGGGAATGCAGGACGTTGCAGCGATGCCACTCAAGGGCTTTTTGGAAGTAGGACCAGCTGTATCGCTCACCTTAACTGGGCACAACTGACTCAAGGCCAAACCACTATTTCTGGCAGGGACAGCAGAGTCCACGACTTTCGGTCTTCACTCAGAAGAGCTCTGCGGGTCGATAAGGAAGCAGCTTACAGGCAGGACACCACCTGACAGGCAGCCAGCGCGGCCGTGCCCAGGCGGCAGGCACACGGCACCCCTACAGCGGGCACCCCTGCCGGGAAAGCCAGTAAGCGATACCAGCGGGCCGTGCCGCAGGCTGCGAAGGCATGCCTGTGTTCACGAAGGTTTAATTCTCAAGGTGTTCAAGCGCTACTTAGAGACGACTTCATCACTGCGGTGACACTGCAATCAATCAGCTTGACGGGCTGAAACGTCTGCACGTCTACGAGCCATAAAAAGTTACAGACTATGATATTCAGAATTTTGCCCAAAAGAAGAGGTTAGATTCGAACAACACAAAGTCATCTAAATCACAGCCTTAATTATACCGGCACTTTGAAAAAAGAAAGGAAATAAGAACAACAATTTCAAGCTTTTGTGCTGTTTTTAGACACTACATTTTTCTCCGTATTGTAGTAAAATTAAAAGTAGAAAAATATGGACACAACTAGGAGAATGAGGAAGCTTGACAGATTTTTGGGAACGAACAATTAATGTAATAGCATTTAATTCAAAAGAGTAACTATCTGACACCGTAGGGTTCCATGTGTGTTCTGTCCCAGTGATTGTTTGAAAAATTTGTTAAGCAAAGAAAACAATAAAAAAAGTTTTTTATTTATTTCTAAATCACCAGCATTGCAAACTCATGCTGCTATTTGAAAGTCAATGCGGGCTCTCTCTAGTTATGCATCCTTATTACCATAAACATTCCACAATTGGAAATTACTTCTCGTGACGCTTAAGCCAAAAAGAAAATAGCTGTATTGCATCTGCAGAACCAAAAGCAGTAAAACGCAATAAACATTTATCTTTGTCATTGGTTCTGCAAACCGATCTGTTCAGCAAGTAGGTGCCATTTTTACACAGTTGCTTTATTACTACACAATTATTGATGCATCAGCCAAGTGCTCTCTCAAGGAAAGACTGTTCTTAAAAATGAGCTTGTTAAAAGTTTAAGTGTAAACCTTAGGATAAAAAACAGCCGCTAGATTTCATCTGATATAAACTTTTAAAGAGAAAAAAGAAAAGTAGAGGGACAATTTCAAAAGAATGCTACGTTTGAGGCAGGCATGAAATTGAAACAGACAAGAAGCTTTAATGTGATAGAAAGAAAGAATTGGGGACATCTGTATCGAGAATACATTGTAACTAGCAGGAGGAATTATCAATCTAGTGATGTGCCAGCTCTCTGCATTTCAATTGCTTCACAGGCCATACCATAAAAATTGTTTGCAATGAAAGCAGTATGAAGAATTCCTAGATTTTATTGCTCCCAGTGATATTCTACCCAGTTTGTGTACACGGATTGTATCCTTTCAAGTACAACACCGTTTCGTATTAGTACCTCTTTAAATTGCTTGCCCACAAATATTGTTCCGTGTTCAAAATGCCTCAATATTAAATTTTCTGTTTCAGTCAAAGTACTTCAAGAGTTTTTATCAAGTTTTCAAAGGCAAGGAGGTTTCATGCAAGCTTTCTGAAAGTCTAGGTAAAGCAACAAACTTTAAATTTAAAAGAAGGCTTTCTCCAGAGAGAATTCAGCTTAGCCTTTTGAATCCCCTCCCCACCTTGTTAAACCAAACTTCCTCATTGCTCACAGATTTCTAAGTGCTGCAGTTCTGGAGCTGAACGTCAAGTATGAACCTTACTCCCTGTACAAAGACCCTGCATACAAAACAATCTTGGGCAATGGCGTATCTGAAATTGCCCGTTCCTGTTCACTGGAGGGCCTTACAATCTTTCCAGCACTCATACCTCAGTGCAGGCACGACTGCCACTCAGCCTCCAAAATACATGTTCCCGCTTAAGATGCTGCCCAGACGGGCAAGCGAGGGTCTGGTGGAAATGCGGGGAACAGGTCTACAAGAAAAGAGCAGCCTTACAGAGCACCACCACAGAGCGAACGGCCCTTATTCACTTTGCAGCCCTCACACATCCCACGCTGGGTGCCCCTGCAAGGAGACATCCCGGCGGCACCAGCAACAAAGCTACCAGCAGGGCCACCACGCACCACAGCCAGCCACGTGAGACCTAAGAGCAGGTGATGGACCTGAACCAACAACTGGTCCTTGCATGACTCAAAACAGCTATTACGAAGGCAGGGAGTGTAACTTTCCATGGATTTAATTTTCAGACTTCACAGGAGAGTCTATTCCTGGGATTTTATCAGAACAGCTCTGCTCACATGGGCACTGGACAAAAAGCTGGCAATCTGTTTTTTGGGAACTTCCAGTGGAAAGCAGGGACGTGGGAGGAATACATCTCAAACATCGAAAGGGAGCGCTCAGAAACACCTCCTGTGCACGAGCCCTTCTGACCCAGACGCCACACGCGGAGCTCCACTTCTCCTCCGCATCGACGTGGTCCAAAGCGCTCCTCCAGCCCCAGCTGAACGGGGGAGCTGGTTTCTGCCCCAGCACACCCACGGCGACTCAGCCCCACGCCGCCTCCTTCCCACCACGGGTGCCACCTCCCTCAGACTGGTTGCCGTGCCAGACAAGTCATCATACCCTCACCCACATCATCGTCCAGTGGCCCTGTTATTAAAATGCTTGCACAAATCTGTGGCATTTTTGACAGAGCCAGGTGAGACAGGCAACTACGCGTGCACTTGGGGCAGCAGATCCAAGGGGGATGAGGTGGTAGAACAAGACACTTCTCGGCCTCCACCAGCAGCACCCAGAACATCACATCTGGTCACGCCTGCTCTGTGATACAACTGGAGACCAAACTCAACCAGTGCAGTATAATACGGGGGTTTCGTCTTTGCTCTTGGGGAAGACTCAACGCAGCAGCTTAGCTCTGCAGCAGCTATAGAGTCGTGAGACGCTGTGGAGGCACGGAAAGCAGCGCTTCCACAAAGTGCTAAAAACTCTGCCTTGAAGATAAAGTGCAAAGACTTTATGCAAAAGCAACTTCCTATTTAAGTATGCTTTATTTAATGAAAAATGTGGACAGAATAGAGCAGCACCACTGGTGACACCATTTCATGTTAATAGGGATATTGCTGCATTTCAGTGCATTGACTTCTACAATA
The DNA here is from genome assembly GCA_013399475.1 of Chauna torquata. Taxonomy (NCBI): domain Eukaryota; kingdom Metazoa; phylum Chordata; class Aves; order Anseriformes; family Anhimidae; genus Chauna; species Chauna torquata. Next base: position 947,680 of record VXAL01019425.1, on the reverse strand, counting down.
ACGTGGATATGAATTTTTTACCTTTAACAGAAAATCAGTTAGGAACATAAATCTCAAAATCAGCCATTTGTCATGTTCCTACATAAGTGTTAACAACTTGGTCACAGAGAATTGTTTTACTTTCTTACCATCTGTGAACACACGGTGGCTTCCCCACCATAAATGAATCAAATACAGCATTTAAGTAGTGAATTTGCTGGAAAATGGCATGCCCTTCCACCTCCTGTACAGCTGTTTATTTCTGGCTTATGTGTTTACACCTATCTCAAGAGCATTGTTTCTTGCTCTGAATTTCTCTCCTGGTACTACTTAGCAGTATTATTTACTCTCTCTCATTTCATATTCATTCCCTTATTTCTACTACCCAGTTGTAAATGTGTAGGTCTTTCATCACAGAAAACAACTTCCACAATCTTTGGTGTAAGCAGACATCTTGACTTGAAAGATGAGTCTTATCTTCAATCTGCTAACCTTATTTTTAAGTATTTTCTGTTTCCTTCTAGCAAAACTTATCCATAGAGTCAACTTTTTGTAATTCCCCCTCACATTTGCAACTAACTCTCTACACAGCCTGGCCCAACACTGTCCACACAATCCTCAACAAAACATCACGATTTTTGTTATTAATAACCAACCCAAAGCAGGTCTTATCTGCCAGTTTCTACTGCTTTGCACCACTGTAATTAATGAACACCGAAAACTCTCACAGCAATTTTTTCAGCCCTACTGAATACTTTCTAGTGAGCACATATGAAAAAAAATTAAACTGAAAAGCTGAAGACTACAGTAGCCTCATGTTGACAGGTCACCCTGATTCCAGGTCAAAGCAGTGTCTGTTTTTGGCTGCTTTGATTATAATTGCTTACCGAATAAAAAATAAATAGCAATTATCTCATTGTCACACAAGAAAAAAGACATAATAAATGAATCAATCATAAAGTAACATTGAAAAACAAATTATTTCAGATGTAAGCAGGAGTAATAAAATTTGGTTTCCAAAATTATTTTTAATTGCCAACACTGTCAACATTAATGTTATTCCTCTACTGGATAACACATTCATTTTAGTCAATGAAAGCATTTAGCAAACCAAAAATGTCAAACTACCATCATACAAGGCCAAACTCATGACAGTTTTCACCAACAGTCTGTAGTGTCATATCTGAAAATCCCTAATTACAAAGGTCATCTATGCAAGCCTGCAGTCATACCCATAGATGTACGTGTTTTTCTTGACTATTATGACAGTCCTGGGATTTCAGACTAACAAACAAAACAGATGAAGAATGTAGGGGTGTGATGAAGTTAATCCTTAAGAGGATATAGGAATTAATTTTTCAAACTAAATTCAAAGCTACCAAACAAAAGGAAAAAAAAAAACTGCTACAAAAAAATATTCAAACCTTATAGAAATGGCACGTCATTTAAAGGCTTTATTTCAGTGAATTTTCAGTTTGCAGGTATTGCCTTTAACAGCTAAGCTTGTACCACAAGAAAATAAAGCACTAAATGGAGGATTGTTTTAGGTTTTTCAGAAGATGCAAGACAAATGCAGAATGGTCAGGATCCACCGCAGCACTGCACATGGATTTATCATCCATCATATTAAACTCAAAGTAGCTAAGCCGTGCAAATCTGTCTGCGCTGTATTTCCTTCTTCCAAGGGCACGTTTTGTGGCTTCTTGACCTAGGTTAATAAGTCTTTATTCCCAATAACAACTGGGAACATGAAGCCTCCCTGAACTGAACCCCAGTCTACACTCCTGACACTGCAGATACCATGATGAATTGCTCAAATAACATTCCCCTAAGCAGTTAGCTTTCCATCCAGATTTAATGTTCTCCATGTAGTCTCCACACATTTCACTTTCCACAGCTCTCTAATGAACAATTTCAGTTTTCACCGAGTTTTTTGGTGAAAGATTTTTCTTCCTTTTTGGCAGCAAGGTAGGGCAGGAATGTCCGTTTCTTCTGAAAACAGGCCACCTAACCAAATAGCTGGGAGCATTAATAGGCTCACATTTTGGCAGGTGCGGAAAAGGAAATGTCATATAATTCGCATACAGGCAGGGAGTTATTCAGTTTTTTTAGCCAGGTTTCCTGCGTGTCTGTGTCGTCACCCCCCAACACCACCTCCCCCAGCTTTCCTTTAATCTGCAGCCTACTTCAACAATGGTTTCAGAGCAGGGTGGATATCCCAGAGACGGTTACGTTTCCACAGGTTCCCTGAGAATAGGCCCATGGAAAGACGGGAGCAATTATAAATGGCCCTGAAAGTATTTCCCACACTGAGAAGCAGTATCTTTTCAGACATGAGGGGTGCAGACAGGAGAAAATCTTAAAAATATGCTCCAAGAGAAGGAAAATCTTAGACTGGCGCGTACAAATGCTGAGGTACCAAAGTCAACCAAGAACACAACTCTTCCTTAGTATTTGGGGAACAACTGGTTTCACAATTCTGCTATTTAGGTATGGGGAAAGGACCACTTCTAAAGCCCCAGCCGAGTTTCTCCCCTTCTCCCTGCTTGCTCTGCGCTGTGCTCCCGGACATTTCTGACATTTCTACCTCCCTAAACCTAGCCAGGAGAGCAGACAGAGCAGACAACAGCAGACCTGGACTTCCCCTCAAAGTGAAGTGCATAAAAAACCTGCTCTTGCCGACTGCTTCTCCTTGCTCTATTGAAAAGCAGTATCGGTGCAGCAGCACACACGTCAAGTATCACAAGGCAGGATGACACACCAGAGCCCCCGCTTGGCACATTCAGCTTCTTTTCCCAGCTGAGTTCCTCCTCGCTGGGGAAGCAGCCCTGTGGTCACCTCCTTCTCCAATGTGCCTCCAGCCAGCAGCCCACTAAAGAAGCTGGAGAGGATAAAGCAGCTTTTGCCTTTTTTCCTCATTCAATGGAGGGTGAGGCCCTAAATGGCAGGTGAGCCTTCTCATCAAAGTGCAATGTAAGGCTTCTACATTACTCAGATTGAAAAATAAAACTGATTTTCTGTCATGCTTTTACTGGAAAAATTCAAGACAGAAGAGACACGTTGCCCATTGCCCACCCTGCAGCTGGGACAATGCAGGAGTCAGGCAAGTCAGAGAAAAAATCCAAGCCTGGAAAAGCTTCCAAGATTCTAAAACATTTCCTATTCCACACCAGAATTTTACGAAACAAAAAAAAACAAGAAAGAAAAGGGGAGAGAAGGGGATAAAGAGACTCCCCCCACAACAGTCACAATAAGGCGGCAGCCAGGTTGGGCCAGCCAGAGGTTAAGACAGCCGCCTGCGACGTGGCAGAGCCATGGGTCCACGCAGTTCAGATCAGGAGTGCGAGCCCCCCTCTCCATGACCTTCTCCTGACTACAGTTTTTCTTGACCAAGACTCCTGTCAAAAGTGACGCACACTGTCCTATGAGGACTGTCTGTACTGAAAAACTTTTGGAAAATTCCTAACACATCTATCCATGAACACAAAGAAATGCGTTCACATGATTCAGCTTATGCTGTCTCTCCAATTTATCTCCCTGATGCCTCTAAAAAACTGCAGGTTTCTCTCCAAACTCCCTTCTAGATTTGTTTGGAAGTCTTTCAGCCAAATTATATGATTAGTTTTCATCCCTTAACCTTCCTAGCTACTTACAATATGAATACGGAACAAATTTATAGCGTTCCTATCCTTTAATGATATGCAAAGATCTTGCACGAAAAAAAAATGAGTCCATGGATTTTGGAGTAACACGTGCACGTGCACACACATGCACACACAATACTCAAGTGGGAGTGACACACACAGCCAAGTAAGAAAATCGTGTCATCTGTAATTCCAACCAAAGACTTCAGGTATCAGCAAACCACATTCAAACCAGCTGGTGGTCTCTTATTACCATGCTGGCTGCGGCAAGCTCTTCACATCTCATTAACAGCATAATGAAGGCTCAATCAGGGATATGGTCTATCAAGACTGCCAAACCTAGAAATATGGATGCTAGATTAGAAAGATGAGCTAGAATCAAGGTACTTATTGCTTAGTTCTCAAAACTAGTAAAGCTAGTCCTGCCACAGAAAATAGTCTCCAGTGATCCAACAGCACACAGAGCGGAAGAGCAAACCCTCAGAGGTATCACAGGAGGATGGTGGCATCAAGCAGGTCACACACGCTGCTCCTTCCCACGGGTGGTGCTTAAAAGCAGAAAAGCAAGAGCACCATTAAATCAGAGCCAGAAGAAGAGCCACCAGGATGGGGACACATGCTTACACTGATGACCAAGTGTACTTTGCATATATAACACAATTAGCGCTAAACTCAGCAGCTTTATTTCTCATGTATGTGGTAATCATGATTTAATAGGGCTTCATAATGTTCTAATTACTGATTATACCTTCTTGTATAGTTTCATACGTGCATAAACCTCTATATATTCTCTAACAGTTGGCACTGATATACTCAGAAAAAATTCTGAGGAAGAAAGGAGAAACCAACACACAGACAGAGTCAACACTCCTCTGTTTATTAAAAAGCAATGGCAAGAAGCAATGCAGTGAGCCTCCGACCCATCACGCAGGAAGGTGGGTTTGGACTCCCTGATGGGGAGCGAATAAGCCTGTCTCCCTGCCACACACATTGCTGCCAAGAGATGTTCCTCAACTGGTTTCCACCAGTGCCAGGACGAAGAAAGAAGTGGGAGCAGGCAGCTGGTAGGGTGAGGCGGATGAAAGCTGGAGGAAAAGAGTAAAACTCTGGTAGATCAGCCCACCCCTGCCTCTATAACTCCATCTTCAGCCACTTTCCACAACCTCCTTGAATAAGAAGTTGGAAAGTGCACGTACATAGGGATGTTGACAACTATTCGATCGATGAACGCTGTCTGCATGGGGTCTTTAACACCCACAGAAATCAATGGAAACATCTTTCGACCTCAGCCCATGTGTCAGATTATGCCTGCAGCAGAAACGGAGGCATAAACACAAGGAGTAACAAATGAGCAAACTATTAATTATGAACAAGCACAAAACCTTTCTCATGTATTCTTTGTGAAATTAGCACTGAATGCACTTAGCTGGATGCCTAACCAAGCGCAAGACGTTACATGCACAGCAATTTTTTGCTGCAAGAGCCGCTTACTTTCATGAGGACATGCAGGAGCATGTTACCACCCACTTCACATACATTATTTGAAACTATTGCCCAAAATGACTGCGTGTGGATTTTGATACAAAACAGAAACTAAACCAGGTCTGAAACACTACCTAGATTACAAAAGGGAAGTTACATGATGTTAGCTGGTAACTTACACCCTGCATTTTGTCTGTATTTTGTCTGTTGTTATCAGACCTTCCTCAGCTTTAACCCTGGCCAGAATTAAGTTTATGACTTTTGATTGATGTGGCACGATGGGATGAATTGGCTGTGTACGGCCCAGCAGTGTGACGTGGGAAGGACAGGGTGACAGTCAGCAAACATCAGAAGGACGGAAACACCAAGTAGGATGATAAATTACTTGGAGTGGTATAAAAGGGACATAAAAATAAATTGCAAAGGGAAATTTTACACCTAAGAATATATTTCTTGAGAACAGAGTCCATGGTATTTGAACATGGCAGTCTCCTAAAGGGAATGGTGCCCGGTTTGGAGGACTTTAGATCCAGAAAGAACATGTACACCATGGAGAGGATGCTGGGATGCTGCACCGCCAGGAACACAAACAGACTGATCTACCACGTCTGAAACTGTGGTTTCACAACAAAGCTCTTTTATCATGAAGAATAAGAAGCAGTTTGCAACGACTCAAAGAGATTTCAGCTCAAATGTCTCTGCAAATTAATTTACTTTGTAGGAAAAAAAACAGTCAAATACAGTGTTTATTCTAAGCATTTTACTGCCTCAGTCTCATTAACACAGTACCTTACATGCCCTCTTTGTAATGAAAATTTGCTAAAATGCTATGCTTTCCATAAAACATTCATATAGATAGTCTCACACGGCTCAAACACCAATTGTAAGTGAAGTAAAAATATCCTGATTTTTTCTTAATACCTAGGCTCTGCACCTAAGTCTTATCTACACATGCAGTTTGTGAGAAACCTTCTGCTGTTTCTGCAGCCACTGCAGCACAAAGGTGGAAGATTTCCCGAAGCAGATGATGTAGGCAATTATAAACTGAATTACCACATGCACAAGCCAAATTAAAAGATTTTGTAAAATGTACCTACAGCAGAGATTTTTTTTTGCAGAAGAGAGATTATTACAGAGAGGAGAGAGGACACCCTGCTTTTAAGGAGGCTAAACACTGCACATAGTGCACCTGCTCGCCAAGCTCCTTTTTCATAGCCACCTGCCCAACCCCACTGTGTATCACCATGAGGGTTTTCCGTGAATCTTCACCATGTAGCAACACGTGTGCCGTTTCCAACCACTCCACTGCTGGATGTAATACGCCCACCCACCAGCGCGTGGAGCCCAGCAGGAGATACAGCACCATCTCAACCAAGGTCTCCAGCCCAGCCTCACCCAGACGCTCTGTCTCTTTTTTTATTCTTACAACCATACCAGTTGGCCTGATGGAAGATACTAACTCTGTGCATAAACCTTTCACAGATTTCCCAGCACTGTGAGGCAGAACTCAAGGCATCAGTGCCTGGAGTAATGGAGACATCTACACTGTTTTCCAGTGGGGCTCAGTGCTAAGATGCGCAGGTGACCAACGGCAGACGTCTTTACAAGAAGTCTTCTTTATTCTACACAATAACACACCAACTGTGAGCCAGGTGTACCTGCCAGCCTGTCTGCCAGATCTGGTTCCCGATCATCCAAAACACACTGAGGCTCCGTTACTGTTCCTGTACCCAGACGACTTCCCAAAGGAAACCAGGTCCTCGGAGACGATGCACCCACACCACCCAGCCGTAACGCAGCATCGGCTCACAGACTGGGACCAGCACCACAACACGTCTGTCCCGCAGTACAGACATGGCCAAAGTGAACCTGATTTAACATGGAAATTTTAAATTACTAAAATAAATCATCAAAGTCACTAAAAAAGGACAAAGTTTGGGACAGGATCTAGAATCAAAATGTAACCAAAACAGTAATTCAGCATACAAGCTTCATAGCATATTAAGAAAATAAGTACCTGTTCAAATGCTCACAGTGATTTCCCAGATGCATTAAAAGAGAATGAACATACTGAAACCTATTTGGTTTTGAACATTCAGTTAATTTGGCATGGCCTCCACTTTCGGAAAAAAAAACAACAGTAAAACATAGACCAGCCATAGCATGAGCAGCCACGCATTCTCCTGCCCACCTGCCTGAAGCCCGACTCAGAGGAACATACTTGGCTGTACCAGCTTAGTTCATCTTTAGACTCACTTAGTCCTCTGCCCATCCATTAAAATGGTCAATAGCAATGCCAGCTGAGAAATGTCCATCACTGGGAACTCATTTTTACAGGTCATTGGCTAGCCAGACAACAACAGCTTCTAGCCATTAATGACCTCTGTTCAACACAAACGACTGATTTCCAAGAGAAAGACGAGCCATGAGCTACCCATTTTCTTAATCATAATTAAAATAAACATAAAATCACTCAACTGTTTCTATATGCTTTAGTTCATACAAATATAAATGTGCAACCATCCTGCTATGCTTCTGGGATGTGAGTACTAACAGAAGAATCTGAATGCATTCAGTTCTATCTCTTGAGGCAAGGAGTAGCCTATTATAAGTAGGTGCTTGCTGAACAGAAATTAGCATCAGAACTGTTTGGATAACAAAATGTTCTGGTGTATCAGCCCCCAAGTAAGCTGACAGAACAGATTTGGACAGGTGTGTCTTATGATGGAAAAATTAACTGTGATAAAGAAAAGAATAAAATGCCCTTTAGACATGTTCAATTCTCAGTGTCATCAAGATGCAGAAGAAATTTTTAAAAATGCCATCTCCTTAAAGCTCAAGCACACATAAGAGAAAGCAAAGACACCTGCCTGAATGACTGGCTGTTTGCAATACTGTCTGCCTTACAGCTCTGGCAAAATCAGATTCTTTCATCAGTCCTGGTCTTACTGTTCTGTACAGAACTACACATTAGAGACAGACTTGTTTTTTTTTTTTTAAGATAAACAATAAAACCACCAAAATACACAACAAAGTCCGTATCAATGAAAAAAATGTACAACCAGTTATTTTCTCTTTCAAACATTTGTCATTTTTAAATGACAGAAGATTCTCAATCAGAGACAGACTGGATCATGTTTGACTCCAGTAAAATGTCTCTTGTGAAAGCCTGCCTTCATCTAAAATTCTCATACTTGGGTTTTAATTTCCAGTCATCCTTACAGGAATCCGCTTCCTCCAATTTCCTAATTGAGACCGCATGGCTTGAAATATGCCCATCAGCTATCATATGACTGCAAAACTACTTGACTAAGAAATACACATTCTCAGGCTTCAAAAATAATTAGGCACTCCAGATTTTCTTTCAGCTTCCTGAGGAACAGATGTCAATGACCAATATCAATGATTTACTGTGATGGTGTCATCCAGTCTCACAACTCCCGTGGCTCAATGTTACAGCGATTCACAGAATTGCTACCACAGTAACCACCAAGATACAAGGAAATTACACAACAAATCCACATCCGGCTGCATGCATCCAACATATCCTCTTCCACCTTTTTCTTGAACTTATCTCTTACTCACCAGGCTCTCGGTCCTTAGTGGATATACACTCTTTTATGGACTCCGTTATGCCAAGACTAGCTGCAGTAGGGAGCGGACCGAGTAAGGATTCCAGTGCGGGTGGTCTTACAGGAGCTTCATTTCCATTTTTGCATTCTCCATCTTCACTTCTTTTTAATCTATCCTTCTCAAGAAGTTCATTATAAAAGTCCTTGTTTAAGTGATTAGCGGCTGCTTCCAGTTCCTCATCTTCTGCCTCTTCCTCTCCAAATATGCTAGCTGTATTATCTTCTATAGAATCTGTAAGGGAAAAAAAAACAAAACAACAAACCAACAAATCATTGCATACCATCTGTTACAGAAACTAAGTAAATAGAGAGGCATTCACTCAAAGAATAAAAATCTGTAGAGAAAATCTGTAGAAAATATAAGCAATATTTAGAACAATGTATGAATATACGGGGTTTCCAGATGCTTTTCAAATTCATTACCCTTGCTATTAAAATGCATTTTTGTGAATACAGTCATCATTTAAAATAGTAGTATTGTATTATCAAATTGTGGCAGGTAAAATGGTTTTTCATAAGCAGCCAACTACTTATTGGGTTAATAACAAATAAAAAATAGCCAATTAAACCTGCACAGAGACCCACCATACCAATTTGTCAACTCAGGCACTCAGTGACATAAGTGTCTAGATACTAGTCCACTGCAATTCTAGTGATGAAAAGGAACATTCTCAGGTGTCAGTGTCAAACTTACACTGTACCAGGAATGAAAAACAACTGAAGTTATTAACACACTGTAATTGTAATGAACAAGTTTTATTTTTGTTATGAAGTTATTTTGTATTATTATTTCGTATGAAGTTATTTTGAAGGCTGACATTTGAACCAACAAATTGGCACGATGCATTGAAAAGCTGAGAGAACCCCAACACAACGAGATTTTTTACTACACAGGCATACAAATGGATCACATTTATCATAATCAAGTTCATACACTTAAGACTGTCTGCAAGATATGAACTCATTATTATTTAAGTAGTCACAACATTTTATAGACTTACCATCTTTAGTGAAATTTGCAAATACACCTTTTACTTTTGGTCTACTATTTTCTAATTCAATCTCTATTTCATCTTGATAGCTTGATATTTCACCTGTGGTGATGAAATAAAAATAAACTCAGCAATCATCAATGTAATTTTGAAGAAATGAGTGATCTGTTACACTAAACACAACTTATACCTTCAAAATCTTCCAGCTTTTTTGATAACGCCTTCTCAAGCTGAAATGAAAATAAACAAAATAAATGTGAAATTACTACAAAAATACCTCTGTACTACTTGTGAACTGTATATACAGACACAGAATCATAAGGTATTTTAAAAGTAATAAGCAGGTTTCAAATCCCAATTCAAAGTATTTTGTATTGTCAGACAGGTAAGACAAACAAGTTTCAAAATACTGACCGCTTTTAAACGTTATGCCACAAATCTCTATAATTCAAAAGGAACTTCCACTCTGGCAAGCTGTAAATAAAAGTCCCCATTCTTCAGTAGTTAGGCTCTATGACTGTGTCTGTAGATGTCAGCGAGTGTGAGGACAGTGCTGAAATTGCAGTGCACAGGCCAGACACAGCACACGTGCAACAGCAGACTGAAGTACTGACCTACAGCATCCGACAGACTCTTGAGAACACCACAAACACATCAACAGCCCTCTAAATAATAGCATATTTAGAATATTAAATATTATTGCCTTAAAAAAAGTGCACGGTTTCTGATCCAATTACAAAGCACGCGCCTTTGCAACCCTGTTCTCTTAACTCTGGTTAACTAGGCCGGAAGAGTGTACGCAGCATATACAGGAGAAGCGCAGACATTAGGAAGGCTTCTCAAGACCCACATGCCACAAGCTCAGCTTTATGTGCCACATGAGAGACTCCAGTTTTGTAAAGATGCAAAGATTTGATGCTTCAGTAAAAGGTCAGAGCACAACAAGAGAAACACACACGTGGCCGGAAAGCAAGCATAAAGGACAGAACAGTGCTGAGAGTGACCGCATCATCTTGCAAATAGGGATGCACCTAGGCAGAGCGTACCGATCCCTTGATCCCTCGTCTACAACACAGCTATCGTGTGCTAAGCACCAAACACTGGTATCCTGCAAAACACAGGAGCTCCACAGATGCTCGTTTGCTCAAATACCCAAATGCCTTGATCTGCACTAACAAAAGCAGTGACTCTGTGCTTCCCACAGTGGTAGACTAAGACTGGAGAGATACTTAGATCCCTCATCAGGGGATATTTAAAACTACATTAGAAGCTACGTATCTGAAAGAGAATGCCTCTCTGGAGAAGTGAGCAAAAATGACAAGGGAGAAAAATTTCTAAGCATTTTTTTAACTGGAAAGCCGTCCCCTTGCTAGTAAAACAATATTCTTAAGGGAAAAAAAAAAAGTTAACGGGTATTACATGCACTAATGCTCACCCTTCTCTTAAGAACCTCGAAACAGATATAATCTGATCAGATGCTGGCCAGCTAGGATTTAGTATTATTTGATTCAGAAAGAATATACAGAGGGAGGAAAGAGGGGACAAATACACAGAGCATCTGGTTTAGAATTCACCTGCTGTATCTTCAATTTTTTTTGACCAGCTGTAAACGAAGGAGGATCGCATTCTTCTTCCAAGTCAATCTTCATAAACTCATCTATAGTTAGCTGACTTGTTGGTGTATCTTCAAACTCTGTCAACCTACCAAAGCATACAGCATATTACCACAACATCTTTAAGAACTTCTTTAAAAGTAACAAAATTAATCAAACTGCTGACTTTCAGAATAAACATGTCATCCTTAGGGACTTTGGCTCAAATACAGAACACATGAAGACTGAAGTGATACTAATTGTTTCATTTGCTGCAAAATAAGTATCTTTTCACATCACAAATTAGCTTTTGATTTGTTTCAGTATGTAACGCTCACTTTTTTTGATGAACAAAGACTGAACAGAAATACCACTACAGTATTGTGTACAGACTGACAAAACTGAGATGAGAAATGCAGTTCATGCCTCCTGTCTTGCTGCTTTTGGGATCAACAACAAAAACAAAACAGATTCCCAAACTAAAAAATCTGCCATCATAGTTTAAGAGTATGCTCAAAAATACAGACTGGAAGAGGGACAAGTAATCTTCTCAGGACACAAAGAAGCAGTAGTAAAATAAAGGGATCATCTGCACATTGCACAGATAGAATAGATGAATGCATGTAATTTTACAATAACTTTTTTTGTATTTGTTTAACGTTCGCATTTTAGAAGCTTCTGCCTATGTGACAGATATGACTAACTCCATGGGGAATTGCCATGAAAGCAGCTGAATCTTTCAAAGAAACTGTCTCTTAAATGACACCACGTTGTCATAACTTCATCCACAAATTTCAGCATTTTATACAGGTGGTTGAGAATGATCGCATCCATTTTACAGATGGAGAAAGCAAGACAAAAGGTTAAGTATAAAGCCAGGTCAGGAAATGTCTGGCAGAACGTTTTTCTGACAGAAAGTGCCCTTTTAATAATATCAAAATTTTCCATGGGAAAACTGCAATGATGGGCCTGCAGCTGCTTCACTGGAATATTCCCATCTTCCAGAGGAAGCAAAGCTGACAACGGCTTCCATCTGCAAAGCTAGGAAACTAAAAAACTGTGATTCAGTACTCCGAACTCAGGACATTTCAGAATTTCTCTCTCCCAAAAAGCAATCATGGTTTTCTCTTTTGCTTCTGATGGCAAGAAAACTCCTTCCAAAGAAGAAATTTTCAATAGGGCTGAAATTCATTTTCCAACCAACTTCAGGGCCAAGGCCAAGAGCACCTGGCCACTCTCTCTCCCTATATTCTTATCACTACCTGTGTTATTTTTTTTTTTTTTATAAACTGAGGAGCAAGACGAGACAGCTCAGACAAAAGGACACAGGCATGCTGTAACTTCAGCGCACTTCGCTGTGTGCCCCCTGTGCCAAGAGCACACTCCCAAGCCAAGCACAGCATCTCATGCTGGGAAACGCACAGGGAGAGCCGGCCACCTCCAAGTAAAACCAACAGCAAGCAGTGTGCTGAGCCCATGCACAGCTTCGCCCGGCAGCCCCAGCACTGCCAAGGAGAATACAGCCTCTGAAGCCCAGTCTTTTTTGGGGTTAAGACATCTCCATGAAGCCCCAAATTAGCCGTGTACTTAAGCGTGACTGACAGCCCAGAACTTTCCCTCAGAGTACCACTGACCAGCTCTCTTCTTCTCTAAGTCTTTTAAATGCTGCTGGTGGCAGCAGCACCCAGCTTTTAATTAACAGATGTGAAATCCTTCTCAGCATTAATGGGTTCCCAGTTTGCATCACCCTCCTTACAGGAGGGGGCCTCATTTATCAGGCTAAAGGAAAAACCTGGCTAGGGCATTGGTTTACTATTTTAATTCAGGATTCATTTAATGGCAAACCCAGGCATCATTTTAGAAGTACAGAGTTTCCCAGCCATCATCATTCAACTACGGCCATCCATCTCTTCACGTATGAATCACGCACGTACAGGCAGTCCCACTCCAGCAAGACCTTCCTCCCGACCAGCCTCGCCCAGTTACATCATTATTCTCCTCCCACTGCAACAAGCCAACACGCGCTTTGGCAAAGACACCTGGTTTGTTCATCCCATGCTTGCTCAGAGTTTGAGATGAGCACCCAGACCCAGCCAAAACAGCAATACCTTCTAGGTGTGCAGAGCGAGGTAGAAAACATCAGTGGTAAAAGCAGTGATTCATGAAGCCAGGTCGGGGACGAGATGAGCATGCTTGGATTTCAGCACCTAACCCCACGCACATCTCTTTGCAGACACCCGAGGCCCTGTCTGTCCCTCTCCTTGTCCACCTTGTGTGACTCACGTCACGTGCCCCGCACCTGCCAGACAATAGCCCACGGGTGAACCAATGTGCATGGCTGGCATGAGCGTTGTTCCAGAGCCAGCTTCAACCCTGAGCCAAGATGGAAGCACAGGTCCATCCTGAGACCTTCAGTGCGTCTGGGCGAGACAGGGCAGAGCTATGTTGTGTTTGCTGGCCGTGCCGCGGGGGAGCTGAAACCCATGGCACGGCATGGTTCAAACCATCCAACCTGGCCACCAGCGTCCCTTCCCATGCCCATGCCCCTTCCTCAGTCCTGATCCAAGCCAAACCAGGTAAGTGCTGACCACCCAGCTCTGAAGGTGGCCAGTGTGACCGTGTAGGTACAGGACCCTGCTTGGAAGCTCAGATCTACCAAGTGGCATGTTATTTCTTCATTTCTCGCCGGTCTTAACCACAGGGCTATAACCTTCCTTCTGAAATGAAGAACCATCCCGGATAGGCAGGACCACACTTTGAACATCACTCCGCTAAATTCACGCCTTAGCAATCTCCCTGGCAATAGCGCCATAAGTCATGGACAGGACGAGAGCCCGACCCATTAACCACCACCAGGCATGGCCACATGTGGTCCCAGCTCTCCAGAGGCTGCAGCTACAACCCCCACCTCTTACAGCCCGTTTTACACCACCAAACACATCCAGAAGGAGTAGGACCGACGCTGTGCAGTCTGGTATTAAGCACCATGCTGTGGGAAAGGGAGCCATTCACTCAGTATTTTCTCCTTTAACTCGACATAAATAAACACCCGCGACTGCCAACCGCTTGCCTGCCTCAACATCTTACATTGGCTGATATCCTGTCTGCATATTTTTAAACATTTCTTTAATTTTATCCAGTGTTTGGACACATGCCACCAAGGCAACAAACTGATGCACGCAGCAGTCTACACTGCATGGAACAAGGTAACTTTAGTTTGGCAGCTAAGAAAAGCTGGCGCAACCTTAATTATAAGCATGATAATTTCAGGGCGAGGGAGTGCCCTCATGAGAAAAAAAAAATAGCTACAGGCTATTTTTTAAGTTCTGCATAAAAATGATACCCAAGTTCATTTTGTGCTTTCGTTAATCTAAAAAAATCTAGTAAGAGTAGCCATTTTAAGTCATCCACAGAAGGAGGAAAATAAACAGATATACAAATTAAGATATTATTTCCTTGGCATAAATTCAAACGGGCTCTAAAAACTGAAATTTGGCAGACAAGTATTTTCTATTTATAGCTGAAGCAGAGGCAATCACTACAGTTCAGGCTAAGATTCAACTTCCAGTCTAAACCCTCCTCTTACAGTTTCTCACAGACTCTTTCAAGCAAGTTCCTTTGGGAGAAAAGCTTTTCCAGAGCTTGGTGTCATCTGCCCCTAACCCCAGCCTCTTTTTTCAAAGAAAAATTTCCATGGCTTTTATTCAGTCAGTTTACAGACAAAAACACACCTCGTGCTCTGATAAAGCACTTTTGTGCACAAAACAGTAAACCAATTCTGTTCACACTTGATTCAGCTCCCAATAAGGGAAAATGGGTCAGTTACTTTGAAGTTTAGCAATGTTTTTTTCACTTTGTTTTGTTTCATGGACACTGTCCAGTGGAGACTCATGAATCCAGTCTACAGCTAAGGAAAAAAAAAAAAACTGCCATGTGCAGCTGAATGCTCAGTTTTAGTATTTACTTGAAATTCTGCAGTGGTGGGGTGCAATGAAGCATTTAAAAGCACAAGGTCTTCTGGAGTCCAATTCACAAATGCTTCAGGAGTCCGAGTTCAAAGTCCAAGAGGGACTTCTAAGCAGGGACAGTTTAGAAAAAGCCACACTGGCGTCCACTCCCTATTCAAATGAGAGAAGAAAAGCAGCTGAAACCGCCAGCAAAGCTCAGACAGGACCAGAGAAGTCTGGTGAGCCACATGTCATCCGATTGCCCTCCTATGTATACATAATCAACACCTAGTTCTAGAAAGCAGGCAGCCCAGCACAGAGGTTCCTTGTGCTGGACCTTACACAGAATGGCAAACAGATTATAACCTTAGAGACAATCAAAAAATATATATTTTAGTGAATAGATCAGCTGATTTGACAACTCCAACATCTGCAAGCTCAGGAAAAGTAAAGGATTTACTTTTATATCTTACTTAAGTACAAAAATATTTAACTATATCCCCACTGCCTTAACAGTGTTCATCAGTGCTGTGTACCACTCCAAACCTGTTCACTCACTCACATAAGAAAAGTTCAGAATTTGCACTGCTGAGGCTAACCATCACTGTTCATCACACTACAAATGTCCATTACATCATCCTCCTCTCCCTGTTTTTTCCAAGCTATACAATGTTCATGCATGAACTATTTATGGAAGCATGTAAGCACATACTCTAACAGTGATAGTTAATAAAGAACATATATCAGAGACAGTTATGAAATGCTTCCTACATGATATAAAAGTTTTCCAGTATCCACCAGTATGTAAACAAATAGAAGTATAATCTCCTTATATGCAATCGCTGTATCTATATATAATGATGTTTACTTGAAGCAAGATAAAAGAGGTATTTTTAAAACCTATATGAGCAAGTATCTCATTACTAAAAGGTAAGGACAAAATCAGAGGTGATCTAGCTACTGCGGTTTTATGATGCACAACTTATTACCTGAGCTGTGCTAAATTACTCTCCCTGTGTTCCTAGCCCAATGCAACTGTAAAGAGAAATATTTTCTCTTAAACAACTTCCATGATGTACTATATTAGTACATTTTATCTCTTTTTGCGATGGACTAAGAGCATGCATACACAGTCATTTACTGCAAATTAGCTGGTAGCTGATAATTTATGGTGCTCATTTGCTAGTAATTGTTTTTTTTTTTTTTTAATATTAAAGAACGGATACCTTGAGAGATTTATGCTTGTACTAATGAGAAGTGCCCTTAAGAATTAGTTGCTTTTACTTACTTACACCAAAACAGAGATTTAAATTTATCACAGATCTGCTACTCTAAATTTTAAAGTTCTGATTCTGCAAACACACACAGTTAACTCGGGTTAACTATGCACGTGGTTAGCCCACTAATAAACCCACTGACAGGTCTTCCTGGGCATCCCTGAAATCTGTCAGTCTAAACCTTTTGGAATTTTTAGTTCTTTTTTGTTTGTTTGTTTGTTTTTTCCTGTCTCCAGTGTTCACACCACGGTAATGAAACAAAATGGTTTAGCATTACTTAAAATTTTGTTTCATTAGCATGGTTCCTCCACTACAATATTTCAAAACATTCTGTGATCTCTTGGAAAAGAAAAATAGCATACTGCTTAATTTCTTAACAGAGCCATCCAGATGAGCAAAGTCAAACACAAGAGAAAACTGTTTACAACATCTAAGCCCGAGTTAGTGCTAAGAAGTTAATTACTGTCTCAAAAGTAACAGCCACCAAATAATTTTGAAACAGCAGTTTTTAAAATAAGTATGAAATACTGAAGTATATTAGGAATCTAATTAATGTATTAGCTTACCAGCTGTATAGAAGCCAGAATTATAAAAAGTAACATTGCCTGTGAAATTGGATTCATCAAAAATAAAACCTTTTTTCATTAAAACAGACAATCCATCTTGCAAAGGTATGTAATACCAACTTAAACGGATCAAGCTGAATTTTACTCACTATACTAGAAAGATTTCTAGAAATCACCTATAAGCCACTTGAAATAATATTTAACTTGAGACATCAAATATTTCTGCATTAGCTCTCTTAGTTTAGTGGTCAGAGAAGAAGCTCCACAGCTGCTGATTTGAGATCAGCGTGGACACCACCACAGGCCCCTTACACATTAAGTAACCTGCCCAGGTTTCTGAAAGTTTCTCTCCGTACTGCACTTTAAGCGAACACAAACTACTCAGACTTCCTGGACATCCTCCGCCCCTCTCCATGCTCAAACACCTTAAGCAAATGGCTCTCACTTAATTCACCATCCTTTCACGGGATTTTAGTGTGGCTTTACTTGTATCACAGCAGAACACTGACTTCATCACGCCTTTTCCTTCAGTCCTGACCTTGGTATGTCTTTGGTATTTTGGAAAAACTAGCCTTACAGCCACCTCTCAGCTATGCACATCCCTGTTATCTTCTCTCCCCATCCTGACTCTGAACTCACTCACCAAACTGCTCCTCTCCTTGCTTGTGCTCGCAGAAGTCTACCCAGCTTGAGACTGCAGCAGGAGCGTGGACATGAAGTTTATATAAACTATATATTGCTGCAATGAAAATAAGAAAAGCTGCAGGCAATACATTTACCTCTGTGCATGAATCTCTAATTTTTCCAGAAAATTACCAACACAATCATTGAAAGAGCTACAGCTGGGTCCTCAGAACATGAGCAAAGGACCCTACTTGTGAAAGTCCCTGCAGTATCTACACCCAGCCTGGTAAATGGAGTTCTTTTGTAACGAAGTCTTGTCTTCCCTCACCAAAAACACTGTTTTGTTGTGCAAAGAAACATTCACCTCAAAAATGAACGCTTTAAACCCATTCTAGCCTTTCATTTCAATTCCTTCTAAATGAAGCTTCACTTCTACTGAAATTTTACTCCTTCTGAAGTTCATCACAAACAGGTTTTTTTAACAGACTACTTTATGGAACTGAGAAGAATTTTTTTTTTTAATGCTTTTTAGCAGCTCAATTTAAAGATAAAGAGAGTAAGCCGAAGAAGTAAAATGCAAGTGTTAACAAAGATAAGTTGATTTTTTTTATTTCTATTGAAGAAGTGCCTAAGATCTTCAAATAGGCATGAGGGCTGCGCAGTATTAGATAATGCACAAAGGACAAATAGCACAAAAATTATTGCAGATACAATATAATTTAGTATGCAGAAGAAGTGTGCAATAGGTGAATATAAACAGATGAACGGGCAGAGTATGTAAAGGTTAAAGAGGCAGAAGCGAAAACAGGTGCATTAAGCAGGCAGAAATGCGAGAATTAAACTAAATAAAAGGGTTGAGTTTATTAAAAGTTAATCTCCGTTATCTCCATAGATGATTACACAAAAAATAACAATTTGACTAATTAGTTAATATTTGTACAGTACTTTGAATATATAAAGTGATATATAAGTTAATATCATTTCAATTAGCCTGGAAATGAGACAGATAAAATTATCAGTACATTTATTAATATTTAGTATGTTCTCTTTCAACAACAGCAACAAGCTTTACATTTTAATTGTGTGCTTCAAAACATAAGGCTAAACAGCCCTGTGAAGTAACTACAAAGTTTTCTTACTAAGATTCTATCAAAACCATGCATATGAAAAATAAAGATACAGTTTTTTAGCCGAACAGTTAAATTAAGAAGTCCTGATTTGAAGATGGGTGACGGGGTCCATGGGCCACTTCCATGCTTTGTTGCTTTTTCCTTCCAAAACAGATTCCATTTATGATCGGGTCATTCACTTTTTTGACCCGAAGGTATGTCACATTTTTGTGAACCTCCTCCTAAGAGCCCATCTTCCCGCGCACAGCAGTGGAAGCGGCGACAGACTACAGGCTCGACGGGCTTGGTGCTCTCCAGCTGCTGGACAACAGGGTGACAATTCCCCTTGTACACAGCTGCATGACTTGTAGGGCACAGGATTAGAAACAGTTTCCTAGGGAAGGGCTGCTACCCCTTGCTGAGGATCCTCCCGAAAGAAGAGGGAAGCCAAGCACGGCCTTCTTAAAAACCATCGCTCCCACCTCCACAGCCACTGATCAACACAGCCCTGTCCACCCCAGACTGGGCTGGAAGCGTCAGCATTATCTGGACTCATGTTTGGTTTTTCTTCAAGGGCTTTCAGAGGAAAGCCATCAGCAACGAGTATAGCACCCGAGGCTGCACTTCCACCCAACTACACTCAACACCTTCACAATGCATAAAGCAGCAGCAGCTCTGTGCAGATCAGAGTAACTACAGCAATAATTAAAAGGAAATAAAACTACATAAAACTGAGAAGCAAAGAAATTTTTAAGAACATGAAACAAGTGCTTATTAATTTAGGCAACTTCTACTCAATGGCATTTTGAGAGGATTTCTTGAAAGAAGAGGAAAAAAATGGGGTGCAAAAAACAGTTATTCAAGAGTATTTTTTATTTGCCTTCGTTAAATACTATATAACGTGCTCTTATTTGAAAAACATCAATCAAATTTATAGATTCGTGATAAATACAGTTGTAATTATAGCTGCCTGAAAATAATTCAGCTGTCACGTTTACCCTGTCAAAGTAAATAACGCTGTCATTTTAGTTGACATGTGTGACTTGAGTAAACATTTCAAAGCATGAATTTTGAAGCAAGATTTCTTCGCTTGAAACAATTGCTCAAATTAATTTTCCTTCCAACTCTAATTTATTATGCTTATTTTCTTAGTAAGAATGAACTCTTTAACTATTTAACCAAGGCATCCTGAAGTCAATTGTGGGTGCATAAATCATTAATTACACAAAATGCACATTAAAATGCATGACCTGTTGACCAGAGAAAAAAAATGCCATTTGTACTCATACATTCTTACTGTTAGTGCCTACAACCATTTAAACAATTTAAAGTTCTCCCTATACCACCCATGCAAGGCAGGGAAATATTATCACTCCTGTCCCACAAATGAAGATCTAGGGCAAAAAATAATTTTCACAATTAAGAAGTGAATGTCATTAACAAGCATTAGATTCAGCTGCGTGTGCCTAAGCTGGTCTTAGTGCAGTGGAGAGAAAGAGAAACACCAGCAAGCTTTCTAAAGACAAACCTTGGCTCAACAAACTTCAAAACATACTGGTAGCAGAAAAACTTTGTATTGGTGGCAACAAAAAGCATGGTAGTCTTTCACAGTTAGGTCATTTTTAACTAACCTACAGGGAAAGAAAAGGTTACAACTTTCCAAAACTAAAATGAGGGAAATTGGATGACTGCTACTAATGTTTACTTCATCAAAATGTGGAAAATATTACTAGATCTTTTCAAAAGAAAAAAAAAAAAAAAAACAAGCCAAAGTATATGAGAAACTCTTGTTTTGAGGCTCGCATTCTGCTGATAATTCTACTTCTGACCCCTTCAGTGAAATTATCATTAGACTCTTTGCGCTATCTTCCATTTATTAGCAGTGCAACGCTATTGAAAATGAGTATTTTCTGAAAATATTTTGAAAAGTTCTGCTCAGTAACAGCTAAAAGACATCACTTCAGCACTGTATTCTGGGTTAATGAAAAAAATCCCACAATACATCACCAGCTTTGAGAATGAATCAATTATTGCTTCTCAGGACATGACAACACTGTTAACATTTCTGACCCAACATTTTTTTGCCTTAAACTCTTCACCTGTTAAACAGGCACAATGTTTCTTACCATCTTTGCTAAGCATTTGAGGCCTTACATAAGAGGCGGGTGTTAGTACTTAAGAATGACCAGCTAAACATGTTGTACTTATTTTATTCTTGGCACTTGTGAAAAGGAAAAGAACCTGTTTTTCTGTTATACATCCATTTTAGACTACACCACTTTTCAGTACTGTAAATGAAAGATAAAAGTAATAAAACTGCACTGACCTTTTCCTTAATGTAGACTCACAAACCTTGACCACCCTGATGACCTCTTTAACAGTACGTCGGAAATCATGCATTCTTGCTGCCACTAGCAGAGCTAGAGAACAAGGGAAAGACAATGTCAAAAGGAGGAAAATTTCCTGAAGAAAAGCAGAAAACCATCAGATAACTATACCCTCCTTTCATCCCTGCCTTCAGCTAAAGAGCAGTAACTGCTTATACTCAGCTGCATCCTTGAATACAGGTGATTGACTTGACTTTACAAATTTTGCTTCCTACCCAATAAAATTAAGCTGATTGCAAATTGCACCCTGAAAAACTCTGTGCTTTAGCTCATTTTGGAAACCATGGTTAGCTACTTAAATACAGCACAAGAACATCTGACTGATCACACGTTTTCAGTTATCATCTTTTTAGCAGAATTTACTAGTCTTGAATAAAAAGATCTCCAGTTAACTCTTCCAGAAGCAAAACACTGAATCTGCTCAAGCTGTTATCCTTACTGCTGTCACCATTATCACTGGCTTGCTAGTGCCCAAGTGCTCTCCTGCAAGACCCCCTATAAAGCTAGATAACCAGAATAGGTTGCATTTACATTAGTGTTTTGACTCAGAGCAATAGCTCAGTTTTGAAGCATCAACCCCATTCATCATGCAGTGGCTCAGTGGACAGAATAGGTTTAAGCATGCAAAAGTGCTGCCTTTCAGAGGAAACAAAACCAGAGCTCCACTTCAGGTATGTGTGGAAAGTGCTCCAGTCCTTAATGGCAACAGCAGGGGCTGAACTAAGGACTGGTCCTTTACACAGCTCCAAACAACGCGTGGCACAGACATTTAGGCCAGAGAACTATGCTCAGCCCAGCCCACAAAAAACAGCATGACCGGTGTGTTGCGTGGATGGATGTAGGGGACTCAGCACCTCCTGCTTCAATCTGTTCGTCCAGGTGTATTGAATCAAGTTACTTGCTAACATTGATATAGTTCATGTACTGAATCAAAGATACGGTTGGCTTCCTAGAGAGTCTACGCTCACATTTTTAACAATGTGCAGGAAGCAAGTACTATTAACAAGGAAAGGCTAAAAATTTCAAGAAGATTGCATAGTCCTGGGTTCCCTATGGTTTGTGCACTATTTCTCATTCAAGCATGCACATACAAGATCTTCCAAATAAAACATAGCGCATACACGAACTATGTGCCTATATACACTCTCCATTAGTCTGACCTCACTGGCTGGTACCGACTGTCTTTTAGCCTAGCCCTCCCAAACCAGGAGGTTTTTTGTAAGCATCATGCTGGCAGCAAATCTTGGAACAGGGGGAAGAAGGAGAGGAAAACAATTTCACAGATTAGGTCAGAGAGGGCATTTCTTGCATAAGAATCCATGTAAAGACACAAATTGAAGTGCTTGCACTAATGGTGGTTTTAGCTGACAAAAACCTAGACCTTGCAGAGAGTGGGAGCAAGAGGAGCACCAGAAAGGAGGTTAAAAAATCCAAAACACAAGAGGCAAAGCATCTGAACAAGAAAGGTGGGAGCAAAAATGAAGTTTGAGTTCCAGGAACTACTTAGATGAAGAGCAGTACAATCTGCAGGTGCCAGACAGCACAAAACCCAGAGAATATGGCATCACCTAGGAAATGAGGAAGTCTGCACCCGTTCGCAGCTCCCAGACTCCTCTGCGCATCCTGCTGCAGGTGAAGCAACGCACCCAGAATTTCACCTACCTGCTCCGCAGAGCCCGGATGGCCTGCGGCCCGTGTGCATCCAGTCTCGCTTCATTCTCTGCAATAGCCTGAGAGCTGTCATGGACACTTCGTGGTTCTTATCCCCAAATTCAAGCATATGTGCAAAACGCGGAATATATAAACACGGATCTGCAACAGAAAGTAACACAATTATTTCTAAACCTAAACCTTGATTTATGAAACACAAAACTTGAACGGCAGGGCTGTCATGGTCGGCTTGTTTCACATCTCAGAAAACAACTGGAAAGCAGCACACAGGAAGCTTTAGAAACACCTTTTCACCACAGGTACAGCTAAAACAAAATCCCTTCTTGCTTTACAGACAAGAGAGTTTTAAAGAACCCACAGAATGTTTTTCTTACATGCTTTTCAGGGTTCAAGGCTGCACATGCTGCATATATTCAGGCATGCTCTCCATCGGCATAAATTGCTGGAACCCAATTAATGTCAACAGCACTATGACAATTTACGTCAGCCATGGATCTGCCTCCTGATGTATAAACTTATTTTAAATGTTGGTGTTATCAGCTTCAAACTAACCGAAATATGTCAGTATGGATTGTGCTTTGCCTAAACCAATTTATAATTTATCAAACAATCTTGTAAAAGCTACGCTTAACACATGTTTACTCTTATTTGAGGTATCAATTTCTCATTTCCTGCCAACCTTTTATCACTTGACCGAAAATCCATGATGTACGGTAAATTGTTAACTATTAGCCTCAACTTAATTTCCTTAGCTGATCCCCTATGCGGGCACTTAAACTGATAAAGATGAAAATTCAGCTTGAAACACTGCAACAGTCTTACAGATTTAAAATTAATCAAAGCAGCTTCAGTTAGCACCAAGTTCTGACAATGATGCCCTGTTGCTATCCGTAATTACCAAGATCACACTGTACGTGATTACGCCTGTCAGCCCCGCGGAGGCATTTAAACGAAAGCATTGCGTTTATCGAGCAAACTTCCAAACACATCGCCCTCAAAACTTAAGAAATGCCAAAGTGCGGTCACCTCCTAAACACGATAATAAAAACGAAAGGTCTAGGAAAGATTAACTGATCCCTCCGATTCTTTAGGGCGGTTGTTCTGTACTTCCAATCATCCGTGTCATGTGCTAGCAGATCCCTGCCTACCACACACGTTAAGGTGCTTGTTGCAAGCGAATTGTCCGGGAGAACGGCTTAGGAAAAACCATTTTCAAACACTTTCTTTTAAAAAAGCGTATTGACACAACTACAGCTCCTGGAAAAGTATGATTTTAAAAAAACAACAAACCAAAACAACCAATTGCAAACTACGAAAAGAAGCGCTTCCAGAAGCGATACCCTGGCTCAGCGGACACTTAAACTTTCCTCTTTCCTCGTGCCTGGTCTGCTTCCAGCTCCCTCGCACGCGGGGTCTGAGCTGCCCGGGAGGGCAGGGATGCAGCTCCTGCGGCGAGGCAGAGGAGGGAGCGCTGCAGTCGGCTCTTCTCGGCTTTCTCTTGGAGTTCGGGGAGCATTTACACAAACTCCCATGGTAACCGCTCAGAGGTTTCTGCCAGCAGTCATGCCCACAGGTCATTTGACAAAATGCTACACATCGTTAATTTAAATTTTGAAAGCTACCAAGCAGTCAGAAAATGAATACATGGATGGTTTTAAGTGAAAAGCCATAAAGAGGCCATAAACATCTAAATGTAATGCTACCAATATATAAATTAAACACTGGGCCAAAGTTAACATGACCATCTCCTGCATGGATTGGAAAACAATTAACATTTTTTAAAACGCTGTTAAACCCAACCAAGGTGAATCCTTTCAGGAGTACCCAAGGAGCACCAGCCTAGCACCGTGCATGCTCCCAGACAGAGCCCCTCTGCCCTTCGGGAGACCCCTGGGGCTGCAGTCCTTGTGCAGGAGCTGCAAGTTCAACTGGGGCAAAACCTGCTGGTTTTCCCGGACAGGGGCTGAGGGGCTATGAATCAGACAGGTGCTTATCTTTTTAAGGAAAGTTACCTTTCCCTATCCCACTTGCGACTCAGAAGCACAAAAGTCATCACCAGAATGCTGGAAAATTCCCCGTGAAGCGTTTAAAAGAGACACTTCCCGACCAGGTAACCGAGGCTGCAGGGCGGGCGAGGAGCCGTGCCCAGCCCGGCCCCCGCGAAAGCCACCGAGAGCCCCCGGGGCCGAAGTGCAGCGAGGAGCGGTCACCCGCGGGGGCCGCGCTGCGCCTCGGGGCGGAGCGGGAGGGGCCGGCAGGGCCGGGGCACGGCGGCTTCAGGCTA